>JASVEL010000365.1:0-115721 GCA_032618575.1 Nicotiana noctiflora | reverse complement strand
ATACAAGTGGTACACATGCACATATCATCTTTTTCCATGTTCATTTTCTGCTTTGAATTTTCAATTCAAACCACCTCAAAACTCTATCAAATCATCCCAAACTGAAATTTAAACTTCTCAAGATGTATCCAATCTATTCCAACACCCACTCAAAACAAAGAAAAAGATTAACCTTTTTTCAGATACGAATAGCTAATTGACTAATATTGATAATATTTTATGAATTGAGGGCTAACAAAGCTGGCAATTTCCCTATTAGTTATACAAACAAAGGTTGAAAAACACTAGCAAACAAGGAACTAATAATACTAAACCTAATACATTGTATTATTTTTCCTAATACATCCTACCAAACAGACCCCTTACCGTGTTGGACCAGGCTGGTTGTGGAGGGATCCGATGTTCACTTGTTGCTTACAATACCAGTGATGATTTTGAATATTGAGGCTAATGCATCTGGCTTATTACGTTGATGGACAATCAAATAAGTACATAAATGGCTATCGGAGTTCTAGCAAAGCAGAGTCCCACAAAATTACAAGGATATCGTCGCACTAATCCAAATTTAGATCTTCACTCTCTGCTGACAGAACCATAGAGAGGCCCAAGAAATATACACAGAATCTACTTAAACCAACGCCTCATATATATATATATATATATATATATATATATATATATATATATATATATATATATATATATATATATATATATATATTTTGGTACAGTCATAAAATTGAAAAAATGCCTATATATACAAGACCGACTAAGGTAAAGAATTTATGGCTTCCTCAAAGCAGACGCTGCACCCATGACAACAGCAAATACAAGGCCCAAACCAGCACCAAGTGAAGCACCAACAGCGGCAGCATTCAGAGAATTGGCCTTTGCCTGAGAATCTTGAATTGCACCTGCAGCAACTGCTCTCTCTCTAGCCAATTCCACAAAAAGCCTATCTCTGGCAAACTCCTAGAGACAACAAAACCACCACATTTATGTCATGAACAGGGAGGGATGGGGTGGAGGAGAGAGGTTAAGAAAAGTCTATTTTCCAGTTCAACTCCTTACCTGCAAAGCAGCTTCTTCATGGCTCCTAAGTACGCGATGGACAAGTTCACACAAAGCAGATACACCATCAACGGGGAGAATAGATGCTTTCTTCTGGAAAGGCCTCCGGACAAGTTCAAGTGGAGCAAAAATTAACTTTTGGGCACCATTCATTCCTTCGTGATCTTTCCCTTCTGTATACCAAGATTGAGGAGCACCAGCGACACTGGGCATAACATAAGGACAAGAGTTGATAACCTCAGTTGTGCTAGGAGATGCTTGATATGCCTTCAGAGCAGCATTAATAGCTGCCTTTTGCTGGTGTGCACTGACAGAGAACTTGTTTGTTATGGCAAGTATCCAAGGTATTCCAAGAGATTTTGCCTCGTTTAGGAGAAGGGATATTGCAGGTTGTGGTTGTGGTTGTGAAGCAGTTGAGTCGTTGTAGTGAGGAATTCTATGAGATAGATTATGCACAAGTATAACCAAATCGGTTTTCTTACTGAGATCCCGAATTCCTTTCCACAGTTCATCCCTGAAATGTGTTGCCTCCATGTTCAGATTCTATAAAACAAAATAGAGGGTCAAAATTTTGAGCACTTAAAAAAACCCAAATAAATCCAAGCAATGATAAATAAAGCGACCAAATGAGTACATGACCATCCACGGAGAAAGACAGTGAGAAGCGACAATTTTAAGCAGTTCTTAACGAACTTCCATTTAAGACAAGTTTCTTAGAAAATTTAGCCAAAATATCTAAGAAAGATTGCTCTCTTCCCCCTTCTCCAAAACCTTGCTGCAATAAGATGCTTGCTTTGAATATGGGAAGATGTATGATGTCTTCTGTTTCACCATGTATGTTTATTCCAGTAAAATGGCATCCAAGATATAACTTGCAAGTGAGGGAAAAAAATGCAAAATCGAAGTTTCATATGATAGGAACGTTGAGCATAAATAGATTGAGAGAAACATGTTTCTCCTAAAAAAGAACTCAACTCAAAGTTGCACCAACACTTCTCATAAACTAAAATTTTCCTTTCTTTTTTTACAAGGATTAAGATTTTCCTCTCTTTTCTTTTTTTTTAAAGTTACACCAACACTTCTCATAAACTAAAATTTTCCTTTCTTTTTTTACAAGGATTAAGATTTTCCTCTCTTTTCTCAAAGGTTTATTATTACTATTACTTTGTTTTTTGGTAACGGGGAAATCCCTGAAGGTCGGCTTGCGCACAGTTCGAAACTAGGTAAATAATGTGTCGCCTCTCTATCCTTTTTCACTTAAATACGAGGCTTTTTTCTGTCCAGCCTTCGAACCTGTGACGTGCGCGTAAGAGGCTCTTACCACTATTCTAAAGCTATTGGGGCAAAAGGTTCACTATATTTTTCTAAACAGTTTCTCCAGATATTTCATTGAACAGGGTTAGCTTTTGTGCACGAATCTGTTCTTCTAGACAGAGTTCACAGTTCCGAAGAATTGACAGCAAAATCACTTCCTCCGACCCCAGATATGTAACCTACTTTAACATGCACACTGATCAAGAGTAAAATGGTAGAATGAATTTATTCAGTAAGTTCGGTAGAGAAGTTTAAAAACACACTTAGAAATGTAAAGATAGTGAAGTTAATTTGAAAGATGTCCCATCAATTTAAAAAAAAAATAATAGTTGTATTTGCTTTTGGATTTTTGGAGAGAGAAAAACTTGCCACTTAAGGAACTGGGTCACCTTTTTTGGGACGGAAGAAGTGAGTCACATCCCAATCGGGTAAAAAGCTGATGACGGGATCTTAAAAAAAATTAGCAACACAACATTTGGAAGGTATATGAGTCTTCCATATTTAAAGCACCACCCAGAAAAGAGAGATGGAGCAGACGAGTTAAAGGAACCTGCAGATTAACTCCAGCTGAATCAGAATAGCACAAGCCACAGGCAATTCCCTCTTGAACATCATTGTCTGCATGTAGATTTTCAATACTCTCAGTGCGAACACTTTGGCCTCGATCCAGAATTGCCTTCAAAAGAGAGGTTTTACCAGATCCCTACATAATTCACAAGTATTAACTACAGAGAAATCTAAAACTTCATCTGTCTCAAGTCTAATTTAAAACCGATCATACCTCAAGGCCAATTAACCTAACCCTACGGGTTCTCAGATTAACCTCTTTCCAGACGGTTGAAAAATCAGTTGTACAGTATATGACGAAATCATCTAAACCATCTGGGAGTATGAAATTCCCCTCTTCTACCTTGGACACGTTTTGCTTCAATTTCGTATCAACGTAGGATGAATCAATTGAAGAAAACATAGGTATATCCTCCACCATGTGGTGCTGGTGCTTAGGGGGGCGTCTCAATGGAGCTCCAACTAGTACTCGCATATTTTGAACCTCCGGTTGTTCTCCATGATCTGGTGAGTGAACTGGGGGTGAAGGAAAAGACTCCACGGAAGTTGAACACCTAAATTTAAAGTTTAAATATAAATATAATCTCACTGAAACACACATATAATGTATCTTCTCAATGTTAAAGGCATTTATCAGGTAAGCAATTCTTATTACCAATATAACTTACTAACTTCTCTGGTAATCACAACTTATAATATCCATTAAACACATCGTTGGGGAAGTTCAGAAGAAAACTGACTGATTCAGGAGCATGATAAAAAAGAGAACTCCTAAAGAATATAAATAACTACTTATTGGAACCTCCATTTACTTTGGATCCTTTTTATTGGCAATCAAGACTGACCTTGTAAGAGCCAATGGTCTACCAAGCTGATCAATGGGATAAAGTCTCATTTCCAACAATCATTCAATCAACTGAAGGAGCAGAAACATGATAAGCACTTCGGCATAAAGTCCGATTGCAGAGAACAAGTTTTAATAACAATTACGGGACAGGAATGACAAAGAACAAATGTCCTACTACATTTCATATTCAAGAAGTAAAGACATATTTTGACTCTTGGCAAAGGAAACTTCTACACAGCTCTTACACATAACAAGATATGACATTACACATGAATGCCCTCTCTGATAGAACCCATGACCTATGTTATTGTATTAAACTGATGCATTTTTCAGTTTCCCAAAGGAAACTAACCTACAAAAATCAAATTCTCTAGAATAAAACTCATCATGAAGATACTACAAGTTTCCTTTTCATGTAGGAATCTTGGATAAGAAACTATACAACGTTGGATTTTCACCTTTAAACAATGTTTTAAAAATAAAAGTTGAGACTTGCCACAGGACTTATGATTGTCAAGGAATCCTACGAATGCCCGAAACTGATCATAGGGCTTAAGCCTCATGCAACTAATGCCTCAATAGGTGTAACACTCATCAGGTCTGCCCAATGCATGCTTTACTGCTAGGGCTGGCCATATGCAACACTTTATGCCCCTATACGTCATAGAACATTTTCTTTTAAATATTTCATAATAACTAGTATATATTACTATGTTGTTATACAATTAAGAATTTGAGACTTCGAAGATCATTACATACATATATTATTTTCCTAGAGAGTCAACTTAAATTTTTAATGCTTTTAAATTTTACACAATTTTAATGTGTATTCTGTAATGTTTCATAGTTGAATATATTCTCATTTATGTCTATCTTAATTCTTAATAATGCAAAACATCATAGGACATACATCCCATGGCTTAGAGAAAACGTCCTGCCAGCCTATGTATACCCTGCCCTGCACCTCCGCCCTTTAACATTGTTTATACTCAAAACTTTTCATAGAAGACACATACAATCGCTCCATATGGAGAATTGATCCAAAAGGCCGGGAAAACAAGCCACTTAAAAAATTCTCACAGAGCTCCAGAACACAAACATAAATTGAAAAACATATGTTAAACCAAGAGGATTCAGCTTCAGTGTGTCAAGATCCATTGAAAGGTAAACAGCTACTTCACAAAATAAAAAGTTAAATTCTATAAAAATCAACAATCAGATAAAAGCTATAAAAGGAAATCAGTATAATAAAATGGTCAAAATAAGTTACAAAAATGACAGCAATCATGGATTTTATAGGGGGATAAAGGGAATACCAGCGCCCATTTACTCGAGCCTCAACAAGTGTACAAAGATGTAACCCAAAACCAGATATGTCAACTTTCAAAGGATCTGTATTCTTCCCACAAGGAATACCACTCCATCCGAGTGGAACAAGTGAAGTGGCAGTACGGATGACAGGGGACTCCACAATGTGCCCTAGATCAACAGTCCCACCAACGGAAATGCCTAACCATTTCTGTAACTGTGGGAATTGCTGCATTTGTTCAATCCCCAAGAAAGGTATTGTGTCATCGCTCATGCAAAGTTCATAGATTCTGTAAACAAAAATTAAATGGGGTAACCATCAAAAATCATATTGCACTAAGTTAATTAGAAAGAAAAATAAATAAATAGATATAAATACAAAAATATATAACAACAAAGAGAAAAAAAGATACATCAAACCACAACATATCTTTATAAGGTTTTGGAAAAGAAGGGACGAACGGGTATCCGAAGAAAGTTACTTCAACATCATAAAACATAGAGTTTAACAAGAAGAGTATATCTGCCACAAAGTTTGCACATATGGTATTAAAACATTTTTGTTTCATCAGCGCCCTTAACTAAGAAAGACAGTTGGAAAAGATATATAAGTGGCCTTTTCCACTCCAATTGATTAGAGTTTCTTGATATTCAAAGATATTCTTGCAACAAACTCATTATCTAATATTGCATAACTTTTCCTAGTTTATGTTATCTGGAATCATTAAAAGGAGAATACCACTAGTATATTCTCTTTCTTTTTTTTTGAAAAGGTAAAGGTTTATTAACTAAATACCAAGATGGTACCAGAAAAGAGTACAAAACTGTTGGGAATACCCATGCAGTTAATTACAACATTTTCTAAGTAACTCCATAAAATCCATGTAATGATCAATATTATCTACCAAACTACTATTATACCAAAGAAATAGATTGTGCAGACACTTCTTTTTTATTCTAGAAATTTGATCTTTCTGCCCATCAAAGCAAACTCTATTACTCTCTAGCCAAATTGTCCCCCAGAGGTATGGTTCTCCAAATCTGTTTAAGTTCTTTATGTGTCTTCTAATGCTGCCAACCATTCAAAAGGGTCCTGACATTCTGAGGCATGGTCCAAAAAATCCCACATAAATTGAAAAAAAGGCTCCCAACAGCGTCTAACATATCTACAATGCAAGAAAAGGTGATTAGTAGCCTCTAGTTCTTCTTCACACAAATAACATCTGCAAGCCTCTCTTCTGAAGATTATTTTGGGTAAGGCAAGCTTCCCTAGCTGCAGTCTAACCAAAACATGCAACCTTTACAGGAGCTTTGTTCCTCCAAATTACTTTCCAAGGCCAACTAGGTTCCCAGTGACTTGCATTTTCCACAATAATAAATCTTTCTTACTATGATCAATGTGGATAGAACTCAATTGAGAAAGCATCTGACGTAAATTTTCCATCTCCCAATCATTTAAATTCCTTCTGAAATACATCTGCCAGCCAGAATCTAATAAGAAATTAGCCACCACTCTATCCTTATTACATCAGTTAAATAAAACAGGAAATTTATTTCTCAAATATTCCTCGCCATTCCATAAGTCACTCCAAAATTTAATCTTTCTTCCATTCCCCACCTCCAAAAGCTAGTAACAGCTTGAACTCCTCCCATAATTTGCAAGCCTCTTTCCAAATTCCCCCTCTAATATACAAGCTACTGGCGGAGGAATTCCTTCCTTGACGACTACCATAAATAGATTCAACTATTTTAACCCAAGCTGTTCTTCGTCGCTACGAAATCTCCACAACCATATTTGAACATCATATTCTTATTATGAAGTCTGAAGTTCCTGACACCAGTGTTATTAAAAGCGCTCGCTTCTCGCTTTAAGCGCTGAAGCGAGGCGAGGCGAGGCGCAGGGCTATCGTTTTTGTAGCATAAAAGCGACTTACATTTAAAAAGCGCTCGCTTCTCCCGCTTTAGCGAGAAGCGCCTCGATGGAAAAACGATAAAAAGCGTGCTTAAGTGAGCAGAAGGCATCTGCTAGGGTTTTTTTTTAAAAAATTGGCAAATAAGCCATCTGGCAGTGTTATTAAAAGCGCTCGCTTCTCACTTTAAGCGTTGAAGCGAGGCGAGGCGCACGGCTATCACTTTTGTAGCATAAAAGCGACTCACATTTAAAAAGCGCTCGCTTCTCCCGCTTAAGCAATAAGCGCCTCGATGGAAAAGCGATAAAAAGTGTGCTTAAGTGAGCAGAAGGCATCTGCTAGGGTTTTTTTTAAAAAAAAAAAATTGGCAACTAAGCCATCTGTTAACAAATAAACATACGCTCTTCAACGACTTCGTCTTCTTCTTCTGTGCCCTAAACGACTTCTTCTTCTTCTGTCCTACTTTGTGCTCCGCTTTATGCATTAAGCTCTGTTTTCTGTTTTATCATCTGCTTTATGCTCTGTTTTCTTGTTCGTGTGAATTAAGTGTTATGTTTTTTGTTAATATGTTATTCGCTTAATATGTTATTTTTAATTGAAACACTTGCTTAATATGTTATGTTTAATGAGTTCTTAGCCATTTATCTATGCCTATTTTATTTTTTTATTTATGTGTAAAATTGCGCTTCACATGAAAAAACGCGCGCTTCGCTTCGCGCTTCTCGCTTCGGTGAAACGAGGCCTCGCGCTTTTTTGCGCTTAACGCTTTCCAAAAAACTGCCTAACACCTAGGCCTCCTCCTCATTTGAACCAATTGACTAAGTGAATCCTTTTACATTCATTATTTCCATTTCATAAAAACTTATTCCTCATCACTTTCTCAAAAAAAGAAACTTATTCCTCATAGAGTACAATTTCTTTTCGATTGCAGCAGGCATAGGAAATAAAGCCATTAAGTAGGAGGGCATCCCATCCCGAACACTGTTTACCAGAGTTCAGGCATAGGAAATAAAGCCATTAAGTAGGAGGGCATCCCATCCCGAACACTGTTTACCATAGTTAGTCTGCCTCCAAATGATAGATATTGCTTCTTCCATGAAGTCATCTTTTTAGCACATCGATCCAAAACACCTTGCCAAATACTTTGGTCATTTCTTCTCACCTCGAGAGGGAATCCTAGATAAACTGTAGGGAATTTATCCATCTGGCATCCTAGAATATTTGCTAGTTCTTCTATATTGTCATCAGCGTTGAAGCTACAAAATATTGATCTTCCCCACATTGACTTTCAGCCCAGAGACTGCTTCAAAAGCCAATAAAATTCCTCTGAGATATAGAAAATGTTCCTTTTTTGCCTCACAAAATAACAAAATGTTGTCAGCATAGCGTATGTGACATAACATCACATTTGCACCACTCCTTCTTCCAACATTAAGTCATTTGATCCAACCCAGCAGTTCAGCCTTCTTCAGCATGTTACTCAGCATCTCCATAACCAAAACAAATAAATAAGGTGATAAGGGGTCACTTTGTCTCGGTCCTCTTTGGAATTTGAAGTAGCCACGAGGGCTTCCATTAATGAGAACTGAGAATTCTGATTGTGGAAATACAGAATCATCCATTCAAGCCATTTTACCTCCAAAGTTCATCAGCTTCATGACATTGATCAGGCATGACCAGTTAACATGATCATATGCTTTCTCAAGGTCAAGTTTACAGGCTACACCTTTTGTCTTCATTTTCATAATGTGTTCCACGCTCTCATTTGCAATCAGGGCAACATCTACTATTTGTCTACCTTTTATAAAGGCATTCTGATTGTGAGATATCAATCTGTCAATGACCATCTTCAACCTTTCAGCCAACAACTTAGCTAAAATCATATAAACACTGCCCAATAAACTAATACGCCTGAAATCCTTCACTTCTACTGCTCCTTTCTTCTTTGGTATCAAGGCTATAAAAGCAGAGTTCAAACATCTAATAGAAGTACCTTTCCGATGGAAGTCAGTCACAGCATTCCAAACATCATCTTTTATGGTTCTCCAGCATTTTTGAAAAAAATACAGATTAAAACCATCTGGACTTGGGGCTTTGTCTCCATCAGCAGAATTGATGACTGATTCAACTTCTTCTAAAGTAAAAGGCCTCTCCAGCCACTCCCTATCTTCCTCTGACAGCTTCTTTAAATCTTCATCTTCCCAACTAAGTCTCCAAATTTCTTTCCTAGTAAATAGATTTTCATAAAATTCCTGGATGTGCTCCTTTATGATCTTATTATCTTCCACAAGTTCTCCTTCAATCATTAACTTGTCTATAGAATAGAACTTCTTGTGAGAATTTGCTTGCTTATGGAAAAAAATTGTGTTTCTGTCACCCTGCTCAACCGATATGCATCTAGACTTCTGCCTTCAGCTTATTTTCTCACATTTTGCTGCTTCTTCAAGCTTCATTATTGCAGCATTTCTTTCATTTTCTAATTGCTCTTGATTCTGATTTTCTCTTAACGCATGATCAACCTTTCTAAAACCTTATTCTTCTTTGTTTCCAGACTACCAAATAGTTCTTTATTCCATTTTTTAATATATGTCTTCAACAAGCTCAGTTTTTTTGCAAGAATGACATCAGGATCTCATTGAACATCATATGACTTCCACCAAGAATCTATTAAATCGGAAAAATCCTTGTGTCCAAAACACATATTCTCAAGCATAAAGTATCTTTTTCCTTTATCCCAGTTTCCACATTCCAGTAAAATGGGGCAGTGATCAGATGTAGTTCTAGGTAGGACTCTTTGCTTGATAGCCCTGAAGTGTTATTTCTCTGCTAATAGAAATCTATCTATCCTAGATGCAGTCTGCTCATTAAAACCTCCGAACCAAGTGTATGAGCCACCATATAAATGAGGATCTATCAAAGATAAGTCAACGACGCATTTTGAGAAATCTCTCATTGCTCTTGTATTCCTGGCTCTACCTGTTCTTTCTTCTTCAAATCTGATAACATTGAAGTCACCCCAAATAGCCCATGGTTGCTCTACAATTCCACCTACAACTGGCCATTCTTCCATAACCTTTTCCTCTCTTTTATGTTATATTGTCCATACAGTCCTGTGAAAGCATATTGTAGACCCGAGTTTCCATCTTCCAGCATAATAGTACTAGAGTATTACCCTATTAATTTATCTATGCATTGCCTTCTTCTCTTATCCCAGAATAACAGGATTACTCCGCTGCTTCCTTCTGACCATCTTGACCCCCCAACCTGCTGAATACAAGAGGGATCCACCCCTTTCAATTTTGTCTTTGTTAAGCATACTATGTCGGCATTCCACTTTCGTAGTAAAAGTTTCACCATCTCCTTTTTCTTATTGTGATTTAAACATCTTACATTCCAACAGATGATTTTTAACTTCATTGAGTGTCTGTTGAAACTCTCCTACCCTTACCCCCGTTTCTTCCTCCATTATCTCCCCTTTAAATCCAACCCCGGAAGCTACCAGAGCTTTTAATTCCCTCTCACCCCTCTTACTAGGTGTAGTACTATTAGCAGAGGGGGAAGAAGGTTGCTTCTTTGGTATTTTATTCTCAATACGTGACAACAAATCAAACAACTTATCCTCCTCTTCAACACATTTTATCCCCAATTGCTTGCTAATTTTCATCATATTCCTCTTCAGCCAATTTGATAATCACTCTTCATATCGGCGGCCCTATTCTCATATCATGGTAATTTCAAAGTGTCTAAGGCCTCGACAATCGCAATTGGCTCCACAGAGATAGGACACGCAATCTCATTTTCACTTTTTGAAAAAAGACGGTCCAATCTTGGCTTTCGTCATTTCCGATGTTTGACTCTTGCTAGTGTCTTCTTTCCTATCGCAGACAATCTTCAAATTGCTCAAAACACCAGTTTCTTCTTCATGGTCTTTGTTCAAATTTCTCATTGGTCTTAACGAAGTGTTTCTTTCGTCTAATTTGAGTCCATCTCAATCCTAAGAGGATCGAGATCAAAAGGCTTTCTGAATCCAATGGCTGAAGGAATTCTGAATATTAATACATGGATCGACCCATTTGGGCATGCAAATACTTTTCCTCTTATTTTCTCTTTTTATTGGCCCAATCGAATTAACAGATTTCTTCTGAGTTGGGCCTATTCTTCTTTCTGCTCTTTTAAAGTGACTTTACCCAACATAATAATTATTAGGGTTCCCTATATTAGGCTCCCCTATCAGTGATGGACCAACACCCAAATCTTTCACTTTTTTCCCTTTCCCCGCTACGTGGCTCTGAATTAGATTGGCATTTATATAACGCATCACTCCTTTGTCTCCTTTGTCTGGCATGTGAAAGTCATGCGTAACCAGACCCGATGTGTTCCCTTCACTAGGAAAGCACGACATCATTAATTGCTCATATCCGGGACTGTTTGACTTCTGGGGAATATTTCGGCAACTATTTACAAAATTTCGGTTAGCTTCGTCCACCCACGGTGAAGATTCCACCCAGACTGGGATTGTGAATAGCAAACCGTCCACAAAGAACCTATGTTGCTCGGATTGTTCGAAAATGTTGCTGGTGCGTGTCGGATCCTCCAAAAATAGTGTATTTTTGGAGGATCCAACACGGGTGTGGCATCATTTTGGAGGTTCCATGCAACATAGCAAAGAACTCCAAACTTGTTGGAGGTGTCTCCTTTGGAATTCTAACGCAGATTCGAGCCCATTTAAGATGTTTACTATATCTGGTATCTTCGTTTATACTCAGGAAACCTCCAAATCTGTCACCAATACCTTTAAAGATATTATCCGACCACAAATGTGACTATGACAGGTAGAAACAGAGGACCACCCCTCCAACCTCAACTTCTTTCCATCAAACAGCCATTTCCCCATTTTGATTCTCTCTGCTTCACTCTGAGATGGGAACTCACATAGCACATATTCACCATCCAATTCCTTGGTCAGAACACCAGGAACTTTCCAAGTTTTATTAGCCCATTCCTGTATTTCCTAACAAGAATAAAATTTCATCCCATCCTGTTTAAAATAACCCAGTAAGCATTTTCTATTATATTCTACTCTGCTACGAATTGAGTTTGCATCAATTCTGAATTGGTTCTTGATCTCATCTTTTGGCCATTTTTCTCTCTGTTGTCTGCGTATAGCTCCTAACATTGACGCTCCTTTCTTGTTGTTGTTGAATACCCTGCTTTGCCCCTGCCTGAATGAACAAGCTGATTTTCTTTGCATAATCGCACCGTCCTCCATCATTACTGTTTTCTGGGATAATTATGGCAACCTTGCTACTTCCTTTCGCTGCCACCACTCTTATATATCTTCCAAAACTGTTGAAATTTTTACAGAAAAAGTATGAATACAACTGCCTATGATTCTCCCAACTTCTACACTTCTTTTCATTTTTGCCTGAGGCTTGCTCCATAACATAGCAGAAGGCAAACAAGTTGTTTCTATCGAAAGTTAATCTACAAATGAATTTTTACGTCTTTCAACCACTTCATACCAGCTTTCGCTCAACTCCACCGCTTCAAAAGATTTGTTTTCAGCATAGAAGACAAGATCTGCCCATGATGTATAATTTACTACCACCTTCATCTTTCTCCTCGCCGTATACTAGGCTTAAGTTACTTGGTGAAGAATGTTAGATAAATAAGAGACAAGAAGTTAGACAGAGAAGTGAGCAAGAAAATGATATAAGAAAAGCTGTTTGGAATCGAGCAAACGGAAGGAAGATAAAAAAACCAGAAAGTTGAATTCTATGGGTATGACCAGGAAGAAAAAGAGAAGAAATTTAAAGAAATATGCTGGAGATTAGAAGGAAATATTCAGATGGATTTGCCGGAGGGGAAGAATTGAACAAAGAAGTTGGATGGTTTTTTCGTTTCCCAAGAGAGAGAAACTACCCCATGATTGCATGTGCTGGAATACCACTAGTATATTCATCTGAAACAAAGTATATTCTAATCCCTTGTACTATGACTGATAACTATCACATTGACAACAATAGGCAAACAAGGACCACCACAAGTGAATAAGCATTCACTAGTGTATTTTAACAACATGAGCAGAGAAACTGCCACAACGTAAACTTAAATGTAGAAGTAGTGAAAAGACCTGAAAAAGCTTGTTACTATTATTAACCTAATTTAGATATTAGTAAAGGCTCCCTTTAACAAATTGTGTGTGGATTCCAATTACTAGCACAAATCATCATCTGAACCAAATCCCTCCTCCCCCTCTCTCTCTATCTCTATCTGTATATCTTTGTATGTGTGTGTAATGTCACACTATAGCCACTACATAATTCCTACAAAACATAAATTTATTATACTATTTTTTGTGTTTATAAAATGCAATGGAGACTTATACCACGGAACTCAAGCAATAAGAAGTATTAACTTAGCAACCATTATTTTGAAGCATCAACTTGAGAAACTCTAATAAATTGATTGCAGAAAACTTTCCAGTCTGATCAAGAAAAGTCATGATAAGTATTTGATAACGAAATTAAATCATGCAAAGGAACTTTATGAGTGCCCACAAGGACGACGAATTCACCCACAGAATGTGACCACATAATTCTCACCTTTCACGATTTCACGTAGGGGGTGGATAAAGCCAACTTTTACATTCAAATGATATAACATGTTACCTTTGAAACCGGGATCTGTATGACTTCATCGAATGCGATTGAAACCTTTCCCTTACTTCAGCAAGTACAGATCTGACCTGAAAATGTCTTTGCCATAAGAAGCAACCAAAATGAGAAACTACTAAAAGCCATCAGACATATCTTCTTACAGCATGACCGCCAAGACAGAAACATTAAGCAGAGGGTTTTTTTCGCTTCATGCTTTGGAGGGATAAGGATAAAGAGACAATACACTGCCTTTAATGTTTGACTTCAGTCATCTTTCCACTGGTTTGAGAGACTTCAAACCTTTCCGCCTTTTCAAGAAGAGCAGAATTGTTGAAACAAATGGCAGTCTTTGATTCTATTCAAGAAACAAGAGCACTGACGGAGGAGGAATCAGTGAGGAAGATGTCTATCCTCATGGAATATGAGGAACACCTGAAGAATGAAGAAGTCGCATGGAGGCAAAGATCCAGGGCTCTTTGGCTTAAGGAAGGAGACAGGAACACAAAGTTCTTCCACCAAACTGCTAATGCACATAAAAGATGCAACCACATTGATCAACTAGTGATGAATGATGAAACAATTGAGGAACCAGGGAGAATCAAGTCAGCGATCATTGAATTCTACAGAAACCTTTATACAGAGGCTTTGGAATGGAGACCTGTAGCTAACTTCGACAACTGCCCCACAATATCAGAAGAAGAAAAGGAGCTTTTACAAAGCAACTTTGAAGAACAAGAAGTTTTGACATGTCTGAAGCTATGTGCAGTAGATAAGGCTCCAGGGCCCGATGGCTACGCTATGAGTTTTTTCATCAAATGCTGGGATATTTTGAAGCAAGATATCATGGCAGCTCTCGACAACTTTCACTCCCAAGAACTATTTGAAAGAAGTTTCAATGCAACATACATAGCCTTGATTCCTAAGAAGACGGGAGCCAAGGAATTAAGGGACTTTAGGCCAGCCTTGATTCCTAAGAAGACGGGAGCCAAGGAATTAAGGGACTTTAGGCCTATAAGCTTAATAGGCAGCTTCTACAAATTGCTTTCAAAGATTCTAACAGAGAGACTCAAGAGGGTGATAAACGAATTGGTGGATGCACAACAGATGGCCTTCATCAAAGGAAGAAAAATAATGGATGCTGTTCTAATAGCTAATGAAGCAGTGGATTCTAGGAACAAACTAAAAAAGCCAGGAATTTTGTGCAAACTAGACATTGAGAAGGCATACGATCATGTTAATTGGAGTTTCTTGCTGAAAATGCTGGAACTAATGGGCTTTGGGAAGAAATGGATCAAACGGATGACTGCTTGTATCTCCACAGTTAGATTCTCTATTCTCATTAACGGGTCCCCTGAAGGCTTCTTCCCTGCACACAGAGGGTTAAGACAAGGAGATCCCTTATATCTCCTTTTCTTTTCATAATAGCTATAGAGGGTCTGAACAACATGGTCAAAACTGCACAACTCAATGGATGGATAAAAGGCTTTGAGGTAGCAAGAACCGGGAACAACAACCTGGAAATTACACATCTCCTATATGCTGATGACACCTTAATTTTTTGTGATGCAAAAGAGGAGCAGTTGAGGTATTTGAGAATTATCCTGGTTTTGTTTGAAGCTGTATCAGGATTACAGAAAAAGAGCCACCTTTTCCCAATTAATGATGTGCCTGAGATGGAGCATCTATCACTGATTTTTGGAGGTGAAGTAGGATCTCTTCCTGCGATCTATCTTGGTATGCCATTAGGTGCTAAGTCTAAGTCTAAGGAAATATGGAACACAATCATTGAAAAATGTGTGAAGAAGCTATCTAGATGGAAAGCACAATATCTATCTATGGGAGGAAGATTGACTCTGATAAATTTTGTACTTGACTCACTCCCAACCTATATGATGTCACTCTTTCCCATCCCTGTAAGTATCATTCAGAGACTGGATAGGTTCAGAAGATCTTTCTTGTGGCAAAGAAACAAAGAAAAGAGGGGGTTTCACTTAGTGAAATGGAAATCTCTCATTATTGATAAGAACAAAGGTGGGCTAAGTATCAGAAACTTAAAGAATCAAAGCAAGGCACTTAAGATGAAGTGGTTATGGAGATACTCTCAAGACCCTCAATCCCTATGGAGTAATGTCATTAAAGCTAAATATGGAGAAGAAAACAACTGGGTCTCAAAGGAAGTCAACACAACATATGGGGTTAGCTTATGGAGATCTATCAGAACACTTTGGCCTGCAGTGAAGAGCCAATCTTACATCAGAGTGAAAAATGTTACCAAAACTTCCTTCTGGAAGGATAATTGATCGGGATCTGGAAGCTTGATGGAACTATTCCCTGATATGTATGGCCTAGCTCAACACAAACAAAAGACAATTGCTGAAATGTGGACTCCTCAAGGTTGGGATCTAATACTTAGAAGAAGGCTGAATGACTGGGAACTAAGTAGGCTGACTGAGCTCTACAAGCAACTGGAAGTATTCAAAGGCCTACAGAATGGAAGGGATATTTTTTGGTGGAAGGGCCACAACAGTGGCATATATAAGGTGAATAAAGCATACAAGATTGTTTAATCATACAAACATACAGATCACTAATTAGCCATGCAAACATATATGGAAAGTCAAGATACCTTACAAAGTATCTTGCTTCACTTGGTTACTTGCAAAGGAGGCAGTTCTGACACAGGGCAATCTTATGACGAGGGGGATCCCACTGTGCTCTAGGTGCTTTTTATGTGGGGAAACAGCTAAGACAATTAGCCATCTATTTCTACATTGCAGGATCACAGATCAACTATGGAAGATATTCATTAATCTCAGAGGTTTCTCATGGACAATGCCCTTTAAGATTACTGAAGTGCTCACTAGTTGGGATGAAGCTGGAACTACAGCTGGTAGCAGTGATAGATGGAGGATTGTCCCAGCATGTATATGGTGGACAATCTGGAAGGAGAGGAACTCTAGATGTTTTGAGGACAGCAGCAATTCAATGCAGAAGATCAAAATGAATTGTGTCCTACTTTTTTATTTTTGGTGTAAACAAAAGTGGCCAGAAGATACTTTATCAATCCGAGAAGCTCTAGAGTACTGCTAGGACAGTAGCTCAGTAGCCCCCCTTTTTTGTTTTCATGTAAATATGGTTTCAGTACAACCTATGTACTGTTATATAAATATACACAACTGTTACCTTGTTATTGTTGTTGTTGTTGTTGTTGAAACTCAAAGAAAGGTAAATAGAACTCATACCGATGTCAATTTTGAGTATTCTGCACCAGAGAGAAACTCCACAGATGAATTCCCCAGGAGAAAAAGCTGTTGAAATCGCATATTTAGCACACACCAGATGTTACATATATATAAGGTAAATAAGACAAAAAAATAACTTGGCATTAGACCATCCCATGCTGATATGGCGAGATAGAAAGAACTACATCTCAACTCTAAACTAGTGGGGGTAGATAATAAGAATTCCTCCATACATTCTGCTATCTTTAGGGCCTATTTCATTACAATATGAGTGAGTCGATTGTTTTAAAGCAAATAAAGGGTTCTCTAAAACTAGAACGAAGTTTTCTAGATATCATACTTATCCTTTCTCGGACCTAATGTAAATGTAACAACAACTGAGCTTAATCCTAACTAGTTGTATCGCCTACATGGATCATTTGCTTCTACTGTGTACTACTCTTAGTCAATTCAGCATTAGAAGAGATAGTAAGTCTTTAGAGACAACATATGTGATTTCAGATTTCTTTGATCCCCTTTTAGCACCTTCAATCACCATAAAGTCACAAACCAACAAACTGGAACACTAGAGGTCTACGTAGATCATAGCCAAATCGTACCATGCACCACCTTCTCTTAGTATATCCTCTATGCCTGTTATTGGCACGCTCTGTATCATTTCTAGTTATATCCATCTTGTATGACCCGCACATAGTGTTTTCCAGAACGAAATGCGCAAAAAAAAAAAAAAGCGACAAAATCCGTGGGCTTGTAGTGAAAAGCGTGAAGTGAAGCGCATGCTTCTTTGAAGTGAATCGCACATTTATGAAAAATGAAATAAATACTGTTTAGTATGACAAGAATCATATTGCAATTGAATTAACTAATTTCAGCATCCAAAACAAAATAGTATCGATATTAATCCAACTATTCAAAACTGAGATTCAAAGAACCGACCACTTCTCTTTTGGAACACTGCATTCGTCATTGTTTGAAACGCACACTTCTCTAAAGCAATGTGCTTTACCCATGGAGCAATAAGCCCTCACTTCGCACTGTTCACCACTTTAAGCGACAAACCAAAGACTTTTAATAACACTGACTGCACATCCACCTTTATAGGCTTAGATCATTAAATCATAACATCTACCTTTTTAGCGCCTCATGCAAATAAATTTAGCATATATCACTACTCCAAGATGGAATGCAACCTTACCACATTTCCCCAACCTTAGAAAATGGAAGATTTCACCCAATCCAAAAGATAAAAGAGAGAAAGAAAGTAAAAAATCAACACTAAAATTATCACAACCAGCACAAACAGCAAGTTTATAATTTCCACGACCAGAGAGCTAATGCAAGATGTAATAATCCGTTTTTCTCTACAAAACAATATTTGACTGGGTACAGAGAGTTTAAGAAAGAAAGAAGAATTTTGGCTACCAAAAGTAAGCATGTCATCATCAAGGATAAAAAAGGAAGTTCAGAGTAAAGAGTTTCCAAATATAGAAAGGCATCATTCTTTTTAGAATTGACTAAAACGGAAAGAATACCATAGAAACTAGAACAAACAGAGTAACAAATTAAGAGAAGGGAACAGAGGAATGAGGAAAAGAAAATCAAAAAGAAATAATAAGTTAGTAGAAGTCATGTGTCAGAAGTAAACAAAAAAAACTGCAGAAAAAGCATAATAAGTCATGCATGTAATAATCAGTATATCATAAAGCACCAAAGAGCAAAATAGATGGTATATCAACCTGCCCAAATGGTACATACGAGGGTAAGTACGGCATGCGGCGCCATCCCTTCTTGTCCCCGTTATTGGTATTACTTTCTGCAGATTTACCCATTTTATCTTCACCAGTAATGTCTTCATCCGTAGGTAATGGTCGGAGAGAAATGCCATCAGAACCTTCTTGAATTTCAAGAGACTGAGGGGTATTAGTTATATCATTGACTGATGGCATTGAAACAGAATCAGTAGTAGATGTCTCAAGAGGTTCAACTTTCTTTCCTCTGTATCTATACAATTGCTTTCTAACACCCTCTAAAGGCACAAGCCTCGAAAGCCTCCAAAAGGAATTCTGCACTGGACCTACACCCAGCACCAGCTGCTCTCCTTCATTATCTTTTGCTTTTTCAGTTTTCTCCTTAAGTAGCGACAATTCACTAGATCTTGACGTGGATACTGAAGCTCCACCATCAGAAGGTATTGGCAGAGACCGTGCATTATAATGATGAAAATAAGCAGGAGATAAGATGCGCGGCACCAAATCTTCTGGAATGCAGTAGGTTTTGAAATAATGCTGCCAACCTTTTCCATTCACATATCTGGAGAGAAAAATCAGGTTAGAAGTCAGAAAATATATTTTTTTTAACAAATAAAAAGAAAGATTAATTTCAAACTCACTCTCTCAATGCAGCATTTCCGACTGGTGGTTGGGAAAAGGTGATACACTTCACCTGAACTTTTTCATTCTCTTTCGATGAAGCAGCAAAAACTCTCAGAATCGCAAGGGTTGCTAAGACGGCTACCTGTAAAAACAACACCTAAATCAACATCTCCAAAACAAATACTTGAGACACATACAATGACACGAGAGCAAATGTCACTGCCAAAGCAAGCTCTAACTTACTGCTCCACCAAGTGAATGGCCACATAATACTAGTTTGCGTTTCTTTTTCTGGGCAAGCCTGTACAGCTCCAAAGCGGGTATGCCTTTAGCACGTGCCATGAAACCCTAAGGACAATAGCTGCCAAAATTTAAGGAGCGAAAAACGGAAACTAGAAGACACCATACATACAAACATATATGCAATGTATGTATGCATTTTACATACATATTACATATATATGTGTGTGTGTGTGTGTTTTGTAAACACGTGATAATGACATGCAAATGAGAGTTCTAATACCCTATGTGCAGCAGGTTTTGGAGTCAGCTTTGTTGGCTTAGTTTTAGATTCCAAAAGTTTAGAGTGATTCTCTATGTTGCTCCTTTGAGTGTCCACCTGACCAGACTCCATAGATTCAAGTCCATGAATATCTTCAACAGCATCCTCATGGAATAAGGCACCTTGAAATATATTCACATCAGCCATGATATCCCTTCATAACCAAAAAAAAAAAGCATAAAA
Organism: Nicotiana noctiflora; assembly: GCA_032618575.1. NCBI lineage: Eukaryota > Viridiplantae > Streptophyta > Magnoliopsida > Solanales > Solanaceae > Nicotiana > Nicotiana noctiflora. Next base: position 95,686 of record JASVEL010000365.1, on the reverse strand, counting down.
GAAAATGGAAGTGTAAAGAACGTATCTCACAAAAAGTACAGAAGCCTGCCATCAGAACTGAAAGAGATGTCCAAACTTACTTATATTGCTTGGTCCCAATAAAGGAAGCAAATAATGTATCTCCTGCTTCCGCCAAAAGATACCTATCAGAGAAAAAAAACGGAAATAAGAAAATAAAAGCACTGAGATGCAAAGTAATTGTGAGAAGGCACGGGAGAAAATATGATATATTGATATTGTGTGTCTAATGCGATACAAGATGTGCTAATTTATAGCTACTCTATACAAAGGGCATACTACACCTCTTCCAATGTGGGACAAAACTACATAGCTATATCTAACACTCCCCCTCAAGCCGGAGCATACAAATCATATGTACCGAGCTTGTTACATATATAACCAATGCGAGGACCGGTGAGGGACTTGGTGAAAATATCTGCAAGTTGATCATTCGACCTCACAAACTTCGTAGTAATATCTCCTGAAAGTATCTTCTCTCTGACAAAGTGAGAATCAATATCAATGTGTTTAGTTCTCTCATGAAACGCCGGATTTGATGCAATAGGAATGGCAGCTTGATTGTCACACACAAGTTCCATCTTACTGATTTCACCAAATTTCAACTCCTTAAGCAATTGTTTGGTCTAGACTAGTTCACATGTTACCTAGCTATTGCTCGATATTCTGCTTCTGCACTAGACCGAGCAACTACATTTTGTTTCTTGCTTTTCCAGGACACCAAATTTCCTCCTACTAAAACACAATATCCAGACGTAGAACATTTATCAGAAGGTGATCCTGCCCAATCAGCATCTGAGTACCCAACGATCTGCTCATGACCTTGATCCTCAAACAGTAATCATTTGCCCGGAGACGATTTTATATATCGAATAATGCGGACGACTGCATCCCAATGACTATCACAGGGAGAATTCATAAACTGACTTACAACACTCACAGGATAAGAAATGTCGGGTCTAGTCACTGTGAGATAATTTAATTTACCAACCAGTCGCCTATAACTTGCAGGATCACTAAGCGGCTCCCCCTGTCCTGGCAGAAGTTTAGAATTCGGATCCATCGTAGTGTCAACAGGACTGCAACCTATCATCCCTGTCTCCTCAAGAATGTCTAAAGCATATTTCCTTTGAGAAATAACAATAGTGTCAACAGGTCTGCAACCTATCATTCCTGTCTCCTCAAGAATGTCTAAAGCATATTTCCTTTGAGAAACAACAATAGCTGAGCTAGATTGAGCAACCTCAATACTTAGAAAGTACTTCAATCTGCCTAGATCCTTAGTTTGAAAATGCTGGAAGAGATGCTTCTTCAGATTAGTAATACCATCCTGATCATTGCTAGTAATAACAATATCATCAACATAGACTACCAAATAAATACATAGACTTGAAGCAGAGTGTCAATAAAACACAGAGTGATCAGCTTCACTACGAGTCATGCCAAACTCCTGAATAACCATGCTGAACTTACCAAACCAGGCTCGAGGAGACTACTTTAGACCATAAAGTAACCGACGCAAGTAACATACAAGGCCACGAGACTCCCCCTGAGTAACAAAACCAGGTGGTTGCTCCATATAAACCTCATCCTCAAGATCACCGTGAAGAAAGGCATTCTTAATGTCCGGCTGATAAAGGGGCCAATAACGAACCACAGCCATGGATAGAAAAAGACGGACCGATGCCACTTTAGCCACAAGAGAGAAGGTATCACTGTAATCGAGCCCAAATATTTGAGTATATCCTTTGGCAACAAGACGGGCCTTAAGTCGATCAATCTGGCCATCGGGACCAGCTTTGATTGCATAAACCCAACGACAACCAACAGTAGATTTACCTAAAGGAAGAGGAACAAGCTCCCAAGTACCACTTGTATGTAAAGTAGACATCTCGTCACTCATAGCATGTCGCCATCATGGATGAGACAGCGCTTCACCTATAGACTTAGGGATGGAAACCAAGGACAAAAAAGATATAAAAGCATAGTGGGGAGATGACAGACGATGATAACTCAAACCAACATAATGAGGATTAGGGTTAAGTGTGGTCCGTATACCTTTTCGAAGTGCAATCAGTGTACTAGGAGCAGGGTCCGCAATAGGAGCAGGGTCAGGTGCATGACGAGAACCAGTTGGGCCTGATGTAGGGCGCAGACGATGATGATAAGTCAAGAGTGGTGTTCCTGTGACTGGGGAACTAGGAGGAACCACACTAGACTCCTCAAAAGTTAGTATGGGTGAAACCTTTGTGTTCGAACGTGGAGGAAGAGCTATAGGAAACTCCTCAAAGGTCAGTATAGGTAAGACCTCAGATATATCATGGCGGTCAGCAGAAGTAAAGAAAGGTTTGCACTCAAAAAATGTGACGAACACGAGAATAACCAAGGAAGACACACTTGAAAGCACGAAGAGGTAACTTATCTTTCCGGGGGCTAAGTTATGAACAAAATATGTGCTCTCAAAAACACGAGGTGGAAAAGGGTATAAAGCTGACTGGGGAAACAATACTGAATGCGGAATCTGATCCTTGATGGGAGATGAAGGGTTACTATTAATCAAATAACAAGCTGTGAGAACTGCATCGCCCCAAAAACGCAACGGAACACGAGATTCAATTAGAAGTGTGCGAGCAGTTTCAATAAGTTGCCTATTCTTTCTCTCTGCAACCCCATTTTGCTGAGGGGTATAATGACAAGATGTCTGATGAATAATTCCATGGAAGCCATAAACTGCTGAAACTGAAAAAGATACATATTCTAAGGCATTATCACTACGAAAAATGCGAATAGAGACAAAAAATTGATTTTGATTTGAGCACAAAAACTCAGGAATATAGAGAATAACTCAGAACGATCTTTCATTAAGAAAAGCCAAGTACATCTTGAGTAATCATCAATTAAACTAACAAAATAACGAAATCCCAAGGTTGAACGGACTCTACTAGGACCCCATATATCAGAATGAACCAAGGAGACTCTGCATGACTCTCAACACTACACGGAAAGAAGCTCGGGTATGTTTTCCAAGCTGACACAACTCACAATCTATTGTAGACAAACTGGATAAACTAGGCACCATCTTTTGAAGTTTAGATAAACTTGGATGTCCTAAACGGCTGTAGATTAGGTCCGGAGGATTTGTAACTAGACATGTTGTGGAAGGATTGAGTGAATTAAGGTAGTAAAGGCCTTCTGATTCACGTCATGTACTAATTGTCTCTCTCGTATTGTGGCCCTGCATAATAAAAGAATCATCAGTAAAATATATACCACAATAGAGGGCACGAGTCAAATGACTAACAGATGCAAGACTAAAAGGACAACCAGGGACGGAAAGAACGGAATCTAGGGTGATAGAAGACAATGGGTTAGCTTGTCCAACTCCTTGTGCCTTAGTTTGACATTCATTGGCTAAAGTAACAGTAGGAAGAGACTGTCAATATATAATATTCGACAAAAGTGATTTATTACTAGAGATGCAATCAGAAGCGCCCGAGTCCATGACCCATGGTCCACGAGTACTAGACTGGGAAACACAAGCAAAAGAATTACCAGTAACAAGAGTATGAGTCTGGGAAACTGAGGTTACTTGTGGAGATATCTGCTTACTTGCTCGATAGAAGGAGCTCATTATATTCTTCTTTAGATAGAGAAAAACCTTGGCTACATGTAGTCTCGGTCTGAGCAACGTAAGCATTTTTGGATGGACAGTTATGTAAGGAATAGCACATGTCATGAGTGTGTCCAAGTTTGTGACAATAAGAACACTTGGGTCTAGATCTCCCAAAACGACCTCGTCCTCCTCTGTTCTCCATAATTTGAGATGCCTGAACATCCACTGTCTACGATGCGAGAATAGAGGAATCAAGTATCTGTGATGAGATCACTGGGTGACTTGGTGCTTCAGCAAGACGGAGTAATCTAGAGAATAATTCATCAACTATGGGAACAGTCGGACTAGCCAAAATCTGGTCTCGCACTGAATCAAGATCATTAGGAAGTCCAGCAAGTGTAAGAACTAGAAACATCTTTTGTCGCTACTCTTGTTGTTTTGCCACACTAGCAGAAACTGGTATTAATGTCTCAAATTCCACCATGACTGCTTGTACTTACCCAAGTAAGTAGACATATCTAATTCTTGTTTCTTTAAGTTTGTCATCCGTGATATCACATCATAGAAGCGAGATATGTCATTAGTGTATAAGGTAAGAGCCTTTGCCCAAACCAAATAAAATGTCTGGAATGTACGAAACAAAGGCATCAACTTGGAATCAATAAAACGCAACAAGATGCTACATAATTGAGCATCGATCTTTGCCCAAAGCGCTATCGCCTTTTCATCTCCTTCGCTAGACTGTTTCATTAGATGATCTTGAACATCTTGACCTTTACACCACAACTCGATAGATGAAGCCCAAACTAAGTAGGTTGAACCTCCCATTAAAGGTTCCGAAGTAATCATAACACTAGAGCTTCCGAAACTCATGTTTTTAGACCCAAAAGCATCAATTCCCAAAGACATTGTTACAATGTATTACCAAATTTGAGAAATAATCAAATGTAATCCACTAAAACAGAGTAAGGAACAGTGAAACATAATAAGGAAATACTGTAGCTGTCGGAATATTACTGTAGCAGTCAAAATAGTACTGTAACTGCCGGAAAAATTTAAAGTGGTCGGAATAAAATAAAAATAGTAGGAGTAGGATCGGAATTACCAGACGACCCAACTGTTCTAAAGAAATGTTTTCAAAAATGGTCGGAAGTCCACTTTTGAAATCATTGTTCACGCCGGAAAAATATAAAAGTGGTTGGAATTTGGTGTAATCTGGATGGGTAGGCTTGGAATTGTAAGGGGAACAATCTGTCCTGAAGGGTCGTTACCAAAAAATGGCCGGAAGGTGGCCCACGCGATGTCGGAACTTCGCCGAAAAATTTTCTTCAAGTAGCGAGTGGCGGCACGTGGAAGGTATTCTCACAGAGATTTTTTTATGGGCTGTTCGCAGGAGCCCGATCTACTTCGTGGTGGTGTTGGTTTTTTCACAACACTGACGAAAAGTGGGTTGCCGGAAAAAGACTTCTGGTCAACTGATTTTCCTTCCCGGAGTCGCTGGAATTTATGCACAGCTATAAATCTCTCACGATTGCTCTGATACCATGTGAGAAGGCACGGGAGAAAATATGATTTATTTATATTGTGTGTCTAGTGCAATACAAAATGTGCTAATTTATAGCTATTCTATACAAAGGGCACACTACCTCTTTCAATGTGGGACAACTACATAGCTATATCTAACAGTAATTAGTGTAGCTTCAATACCAATAACAACAACAAACCAAGTGATTTCCCACAAGTGGGGTCGGGGAAAGTAAGATATACGCAGACTTACCCCTACCCTAGAAGGGCAGAGAGGCTGTAAATAGTGTAGCTTCCATGTCTAAAAACCTTGCCCATCAAACCAAACCTTTTTTTTTCCTCTTCTTTTTTTGGATAAGGCATTAAACCAAACATACGCTCAGAAGATGCAACAAAAATAACTACAAAGAGATGGTAATTGAACTTGAACTGAATTTTGAGAAATCAAATTCTAGTAAAGGAAAGCAGCTTCTTTCGTTTACCGGCTGCATTGACTAAAACACCAAGAACCATCACCCTTCCCCCTCCCTTACCCACTCAACAACCCATTGGTGTAGCAGGGCCACACAAAGTGGAAAGGAAAGATTGCAAGCACGTGTGGATGTTCAAAAGGAGTGAAAAAAAGTTGGGGCCGCGTAGGTAAATTGAAATTCGATTTCATCTGTCTAGTTACTTCTCTGGAAACAGCCACAACTATCAAGTAAGACAGAAAACCATCTCCAGATACCTAAGCAACAAAGATTTGTTTGCATGACATCCACTACCAGTTCTCACATCTAATGAAGCCATCGAATGACCAACTCTTGAACTTAATCAACATTTTACAAATAAACAAACCAGTTTAAATACAAGGTGTTCAATAATGGCTCTAACTAGTCAATTCCAATTCAAAATACCACCAACATAACAGAAACAAACAGAATAAAATAAATAAATAAATAAATAAATGAAAATAACAAAATGATGACAATGATCTAAAGAACCTATGTGGAACATGATCTGAAGAAGGTTGAACGCGCTCTAAGGAAACAACTTCTCCTCCAAAGTCAGCCTTAAATTTATTCACTGCCCTCACCATTTCAGCTGCAGGTTTCTGTCATGAGAGGATGTCAGATATTGTAAGCAAAAACAATGAGTCTATAACTACTTCAATATTTTCCATTTGAAACAGTAAAGCACTACCCCCTGCGTATTACCCTCATTAAGCCAGGCCATCGGCCCCTTGCATCTACAGCCCCCCCACCCCACCCCACCCACTCACCAATTACTATTGGTTAGATATATTTGTTTTAAACTTAAGTTGCCTTCCATTTTGCAAATCTTACATGAACGTGATTACAAATTTATCAGAGCTCAGATAGCAGGTAGAAAGCTCCTTGAATACTTATAGGCATGTATGTCCACATGTCTTTGCTTCCCTTCATGATCAGTGTGAAGCTTTTATTTATCTTTAACTTGATTACATCACCCACCTAAACGTGCTAAGCCCTGAAATTAGGTATGGCACAGGTTAGACACTTTGACTCTCTTAGGTAACACTTTGTGCAAGCACTAAGGTATACAGGCTCTATCTTGAATACAGCAATGTTAAATAACAAAATACATATGCTAAAGTACACATTAATCTCTACAGAAACATTATTTATGAATATATTAGTAATAACAAAATTAAAAAAATGGTGCTTCATCTGCAGATGGTCGGGAGAAGACGTGGACCATTTACTAGTGCACTGCTAGGTTGCACCCCAATGGGGGTCAGACTGTGTTGAACTGAAATCACGCTTTAATTGTACTTCACACTTAAAGCCCTGCATATCGTTGGAACTTTTATATCATTTGCCTTTGAGAACACTGCTCCCACTTTATTACCCCCATTAAGTTAGGCAAGCACTAAGCTAGGGCCGCAAACTGCATCTGCATCACTTTTTCTCTAGAAGTTTGTGTCCTCTAAGCCATAGTTCGAATATTCATTTTATTGTTTTCATAGTTCCAATTCTTACATGAAACATTATGATGTAATTAAAAATCTATTAGAGCTCAATTAGAAGGTAAGTAAAGAGGAAGTTCTTTGAAAACTTTCAGTACTAATGCGTTTTAGGTATTCATGCCTATCCGCAGAAGAGTGCGAGCATATATCTTTATTGAAAATGTGTCTTAGTTTGCACCATAAACTCTTTCCCGGCATTTCTATTAAGCCGCCTAATTACAAACGAAAGCACTGCATATAAATGCAATCATTAGCAGTGCACTGTTAATACTACATTGCATTGAACGTTCCACCAACACATTTTCAGGGAAATCAAAATTTACCTTATAGACACATTCAGAGAGCACCATGCAACAAAGGATATCCTGCAAATCAGCAACAGATTCAGCCTTAACAGCAAGACAGAGTTCCTGAAGTTGCTTCTTCCTTCTCTCGTACTCTTCCTGAATCAGTTTCCTCTGCTCTCTGTCATCCGCCCAAGGCCACCGCACAACCATTTTCCACTGCTGTGGCCACGTGATTTTCAGGATCTTTGATTTTTGGCCTCTGATCCATGATTCTACTCTCCGTTGTAAAGACTCCATTGTCCACTAACCCTAATCACGCTCTAATTAACAGCCCGGGACTACGGCGTCTCTGTTTCTAAAATATCTCGGCGGTTTGTGGTTGCGATTGGCGTGCAAAGTGCCGACTGTAAAGGGGGAATGGGGATGCCGAATCAGACTATTATCGTTAAAGCATATGCCTAAAAGTAAGTAACTTTTGTCGAATAAGCGAAAAAGAAAAAGCATATTTTCTCCCGAATTTTACTTAAAGAAATTTTCTAATAGTTTTTTTCTTTTTCTTTTAGATCTTCTCTGCATCATCTTTTCTAGATTTGTACTTTGTGTCTTTTGATCACTTTACCGTTACGCGTCAACTCAGTAGTCCGATTCTATAATTGTAAAAAGATGTTTGGCTATAATTCTAGTACTGTTACACACGAATAATTTGTACATTAGATAACTTAAAGATTAAATCTTTTATTTTATGTCCATTATTTTTATTTTTTATGTCTATAAAAAGTTATGTAATTGTAATAAAAATTACACACAATTGAAAAAGAAAATATCTTCCTTCTCTCTATTTATATTTCTTGTTCATATTTTACTAAATTACTTTTATTTCATAGCACATTATAAGTCTCTAACCTAAAGGTTGAATTTCATTTCTGGTAAGATATATATGTACTGTGCCTGAAAACATATTGGTTAATTCCTTAGATCAAATAGATGTATTGGTAATGTGGAGTACCAAATCAAACTGCATATTTTTCTATTACATTGTTCATGTCAATAAGATAATATTTCTAGAATAATATATCAGATAGTTTTTGTTTTTTGAATTGGTGGATTAAATAACTACAAGTTAAATAGATTAAAGTGATCCTATATCTGATAGTCTTAATGCTCTAGCTTAACATATATCTACATGTATTAACACATGGATTGGACAGTAATACTACCATTATAGTCCATATATTATTGAGTCTTATTCGCATATTAAATTCAGATTTCATTCAAAAAGGTAAGTAGTGTTACATGCACAACTTTCTGGTATAGCAACAAGTCTGGGCTTAAACTAGATAAGTTTATACCGATATTCGAAAAATGCAATGGTCTACTTATTGAAAAATTAGTATTTATGCAGCTGCTAAGGAAGTCACCATTGTTAAATTTTCATGAACTTAATAATAGGTGGTATGCGGTAGACTAAATAATCTATAAAATTAAAATAATACTTTATTATGTATACTTATGGTTTTATCTTATAATAAGATTTTAGTATGCCTAGTATAATGATTATACATTAGTTTACTGTCAAATATAATATAATAATAATATTGCTCGTAACTATTTTAGTTTAATAAGATAAAATATTAGTACAAGAAGTATGTACTACATCAATTTTTTCATTGATGATAGTTCTTATCAAATTAACATGTTGAATCATTTCTATATTGAAAGCATGTAGTAGTAGATAATAGACAAAGATTTGTCCAATATTTTTTTTCTTTTGATTCCCTGATTAACTTAAAGGTTCTGCTATATTTCTTTATTTTTTTATAGAGAATAATACTTAGTTTCCATAATAGTGCATGGTAACTAGTAGTACTATTATTCTATTTGATACATTAGTTTTTTTTAATATGCTGGTCATATCACTTTCATCTTGAAGTAAGCTTATAATATACGGATCATATCACTTTCATCTTGAAGTAAGCTTATTGCAGTAAAGACCACATGTGAATCTTCAATATTATTTTATGTTTTCATATATCTGTTTAATACTAATTACTTAGCTAATTTGAGTAAATGAAAGTCTATTGTTGAAAATTGTATCCAAATGACATTATGGAGAGTTTAACTCAAGAGGTAAGCATTTCCTTCGTATTTGAAATTATTTTTGTCATTTGCTATTAATGATATCAACTTCAATGAATTCAATTCGCAATGCACTATGAAGGTAAGGCTATGGGTTTAAATCACATATGTCACGTCCTTAGTTGTTAACTAAGTACGCGTGCGGCACTTGACAACTCGCTCACGATTTTGCACAACTTGCTCACGTTCTTGCTATGCCAAGTCAGCCTTACTACACTCAAGATCGCTAAGAGAATGGAAGAAAGAACACAAGAGAATTGTTAAAGGAAGCTTTTGTATTAAAGAGGACTTGAATTGTTTTCTTGGTTGATGAATTACAAATGAATGCCCCCTATTTATACTAATCACCTAGGGGTTAGTATGTAAATAATAGTTGTTCTACAAGTCCTTCCATATTTACAAATAAGTCTATTCTCTAGAATACTCTACAAGCCTAAAAGATTCTAAAGACTTTCCTAGCAAATTTATAAAGATCCAGGTTCTTCCTAAGGAAATGTTCATACTTCTCTAGAATCTTCTCACAAATGCTAGCCTTCTTCTTATGTAAGCTTCCACATGGCATTAATATATACCAAATGGCACCTATGTGGCATGATGACGTGGCGGGTCATCACACTCTCCCCCACCTAATATTGCGACAACCGCGGCGCAATGCTGCTGCATAAACTCTCGGATCTTATCTTTGAATTGCCACAAATCCTCATATCGTTCCCACGTGGCCTCCTCCGGTGATTGCCCTTTCCAATGGACGAGGAACATAGCGGTCGCTTTTTGCCCTTGTTTTCGCCTGGCTTGGTAATCTATAATAGCCTCAATCTCCCGATCATGCGAGGCAGTGATAGTCATTGGCGCTCGACTTGATTGGCCCCTACTCGGATCATCCTTATCTTCATGATATGGCTTAAGCATGCTCGCATGGAAAACGGGGTAGATCTTAAGATACGATGGCATGTCAAGCTTGTATGAGATCTTGCCTATCTTGGCGACGATCTTAAATGGCCCCTCATACTTGCGAATCAAATTTTGATGCATGCCCCGTAGTGCCTTGAATTGCCTTGGGTTAAACTTTACCATGACCATGTCCCCAACTCTATAGTCTGTGGGACGCCGCATACGGTCCGCAAACTTCTTCATCTTCTTAGCTGCCTTATCCAAGTAGGACTTAGCAGTGTCGAGCTGCTCATCCCATCTTTGGCCATATGATAAGCCCTCAAACTCTTTCAATCGAACACGACTGGTAATGAATGTGGAGTTTGTGGTTGTTGGCTCGTGGCTAGCTCAAATGGTGTCCGCCCTGTGGACTCACGCCGCTGCAAGTTATAAGAGAATTGGGCGATGTCTAGGAGCCTTGCCCAATCTTTCTGATGCGCACTTATATAATGCCTCAAGTAGCATTCTAGTAAGGCATTGACCCGTTCCGTTTGTCCATCCGTCTGTGGGTGGAAACTAGTAGAAAAGTGCAGTTTCGTGCCTAGTATGTCGAACAACTCTCTCCAAAAGTTCCCGGTGAAGCGGGGGTCTCGATCACTGATGATATGCCTTGGTAAGCCCCAATACTTCACCACGTTCTTAAAGAATAGCTTGGCGGCTTCCTTAGTTGTGCAACCCGGTGAGGCGGGCATGAAGGTAGCATATTTGGAAAATCTATCCACAGCCGCCATAATAGTACCATAACCGTCGGACTTCGGTAGGCAAGTGATAAAGTCCATAGTCACGCTCGTGATGGCGCCCAACACAATGCTAGGCAAGCCCGACCAAATTATCCCTTAAACCAGCCAGTTATTAATCAAATTAAACTTAAACAGTAAATGATCATATCGGGTGATAAACGAAATGTAAAACATACAAAATACGGTCCCAACCATATCGTGGTGTCACGAGACTGAGCCTCTACAGAATAGCATCCTACTACAACCAAGTCTAGGCAATTAGGAAATCAACAAGATGATAAAGAAGGAGAAAACAAGCTCTGCGGACGCTGGCAGCTACCTCGTAATCTCCGCAAAAGTAGACAAGGATCGGCAGCTACAATGTCTCAACTGCTCTCGGGCACCTGTAGATCTGCACAGAAAGTGCAGGGGAGTGGGGTGAGTATATTTCAACTCAGTGAGTAACAATAATAAATAATAACTGAAGGTAAGAACTCCTATGCTATCACTTAGCGGTTCTAAGGCAACCCTCACAGGTACGTCATCACTATAGTAGTACTCTAACCTCCAATCTACGTTTATCTCTACAAGATTCCACACTGAACCAACCCTCACTCGTACCCCTACGGTGTACGGCCATCTCAATATATAAAGACACATACTTATGTCTATAATGTATAAGTATTTAAGTAGATAGTAGGATATGATTAAGTATAATGCTGCGGCGTGCAGCCCGCTCCAATACATATACCGCTGCGGCGCGCAGCCCGCTCCATTTAACGTCGACGGTGTCTCATGTGAGGTGTTCATGGATCATCGCAGTCTTAAGCACTTATTCAGACAGAAGGACCTTAATTTGAGACAGCGGAGGTGGTTGGAGTTGCTTAAGGATTATGACATCACTATTTTGTATCATCCGGGGAAGGCCAATGTGGTGGCCGATGCCTTGAGTCGGAAGGCGGTTAGCATGGGCAGCCTAGCTTTCATCCCAGTTGGGGAGAGGCCATTTGCTTATGATGTTCAGGCCCCAGCCAATCGGCTAGTGAGATTAGATATTTCGGAGCCGAGTCGGGTGTTGGCTTGTGTTGTTTCTCGATCTTCCTTATATGATCGCATCAGGGAGTGACAGTATGATGACCCACATTTGCTTGTCCTTAAGGACAGAGTGTAGCATAATGATGCTAGAGATGTGACTATCGATAGTGATGGTGTTCTGAGGATGCAGGGCCGTATATGCGTGCCCAATGTAGATGGTTTGCGGGAGTTGATACTTGAGGAGGCACACAGTTCGCGGTACTCTATTCACCCAGGTGCCGTAAAGATGTACCAAGACTTGAGACAACACTATTGGTGGAGGAGAATGAAGATGGATATTGTTAGGCATGTAGCTAAGTTCCTCAATTGCCAGCAGGTCAAGTGTGAGCATCAGAGACCGGGCGGTGTTCTTTAGCGTATGGTTATTCCCGAGTGGAAATGGGAGAGGATCACCATGGATTTTGTTACTCGGCTTCCTCGGACAGCGAGGAAGTTTGATTCTGTATGGGTGATTGTTGATCGGCTGACTAAGTCCGCACATTTCATCCCAGTTAGTACTACTTGCTCATCGGAGCGGTTGGCATCGATCTTTATTCGGGAGATTGTCAGGTTGCATGGGGTCCCAGTGTCTATTATATCTGACAGAGGGTACTCGGTTCACTTCTCAGTTTTGGAGAGCATTTGAGCGAGAGATGGGTACGCGGGTTGAGTTGAGTACTGCATTTCACCCCCAGACAGACGGACAGTCTGAGCGCACTATTCAGATCCTGGAGGATATGTTGCGGGCATGTGCGATTGACTTTGGTGGTTCATGGGATGAGTTTTTGCCACTTGCTGAGCTTGCCTACAATAATAGTTACCAGTCGAGTATTTAGATGGCCCCGTACGAGGCATTGTATGGCAGACGGTGTAGATCTCCCGTCGGATTATTTGATTAGGTATTAAAAATGAATATTCGTAGAAAGCCTTTAGGCGCGTTAAAATACTATTGTGATTGTGTACATGTTCGCGTGACATAGTTATGATTCTAAAAACTAATTCGGAACATGCGTTCGTGTAACGACCCGACCGGTCGTTTTAGAAAATTACGCCCCAATCCCTAATTTAACTGTTCCCCTAAGTTCATTTCTGCTATTGTGGTTTGCCGGGAGAGTCGGTTCTGAAAATTGGAGCATTTTGGGACACTTAGTTCCTAAATAAGAGCTTTGAAGCTAGAAAATGGCCCGTAGCCGGAACAATGTTAAGACGATCTCGGAACGGAAATACGATGGTTCCATTAGCTCCGTTAGGTGATTTCGGAGTTGGGAGTGCATTCGGAATGTATTTTGGAGGTCCGTAGCTCAATTAGGCTTGAAATGCCGAAGGTTGAAATTTTGGCGAATCCGAACGATAGGTGAGATTTTGATCCGGGGGTCGGAATGGAATTTCGACAATTTTTGTAGCTTCGTTATGTGAATTTGGATATGTCCGCAAAGTTTCAGGTCATTCGGACGTCGTTTGGTTGGGTTTTAGATCGAATGAGCAATTCGGAAAGTTTTAAGAAATTTAGGCTTGAATTCGATGTGAATTATGGGTTTTGATGTTGTTAGACGTGTTTTTATGATTTGAACGAGTTCATATCGTGTTTTGGAGTATGTTGGTGGTTTTCGTTGGGGACCCAGGGGCCTCGGAGTGTTTTCGGATGGGTAAACGGAAGGAAAACATGGAAAATTGCAGGTTGGGCCTTCTGTTCTGTCGTTTTCGCCCCTGCGGAAATGGGACCGCAGAGGCGAGTCCGCAGGAGCGGAACTTGGGGCGCGGGAGCGCCTGGGTTCGCAGAGGCAGATCCTCTTCCGCTGAGGCGGAGTCGCGGGTGCGGAAGATTTGTCGCAGAAGCGACCTTGGATCGGGGAGTGAGAATCCGCAGGAGCGGAGGGGAATTCGCTTAAGCGAGTCCGCAGAAGCGGACCACTGCTCGCAGAAGCGTAAAGTCTCGCAGGAGCGGTTGTCCAATCGCGGAAGCGGACGCGCGGAAGCTGTCCTTTTCTCGCAGAAGCGGAATGGGCCAGCCAGGCCTGGGCTTCGCAAAAGCGACAAAATGTCGCGGAAGCGGATCCGCAGAAGCGGAATTTTGTCCGCAGAAGCGGAAATCGCAGAGAGTTAATTATATCAGAAGTTAGAAATTTCAGAAACATTTCCAAACATTGAGGGCTCGGCTTAAGGGGCGATTTGGGCGATTTTGAAGGGAGATTCAAGGGGTTTCTTCAGGTAATCAACTATGGACTCAATTATGATTATTGTTGACAATATTATGCAATTATCTCATGAAAATGGAGGAATTTAGGGTGTTTTATGGGGGGTTTTCACCCTAGGCTTGAACTTTAGAAAATCAAGGTTTTGAGTAGGCAAATGGAGTCCGAATTTGATAAACTTTATATGCTTAGACTCGTATTGAGACAGGGGTTCCGAAAATATAACTTTCGTAATTTTTCGATAAGCGTACCGAAAGTCGGGTTTTGGCAACTTGTGGGTTTTGGTATATTTTGAGTTATTTTTGATTGGGTAATGCCCAATTAGCCTATTTTGATATGATTCTATTGATTTTTATCAGATACTACACCTGTGGAGGCCGACATTCGCGGCAAGAGAGTTGTTTCGTAGCGGTTTTGTACCGGAGTCGAGGTAAGTGGCTTGTCTAACCTCGTGTGGGGGAATTTTCACCCCTAGGATATTATGTGATAGTTTAAATGCCTTGTACGCGAGGTGACGGGCGTGTACATGCGCTGGTTGTTGAACACGCACTTTATTTAAAATGTTCGATGAGCGATATTTCTGCCTTTGGCTGTTAATTTGATATTTTTACCCGGTAGTGGTTAGAAGAGCATGATTAGGTAGCACTTAACTGTTTAGTTGCCAAATTGCCTTATTTGAACTCCTTGTTAATTATTGGCACTATTTTTCGGTGAAGTTATAGTTAAGCATAATTATTCTCTCTGTGGACTCCTTTATTGGCTGTGCTTGTGGACTGCGGGTTCGATTCCCGGAGACCCAGGGCTGTGGGTTCGATTCCCAGAGACCCGGCGTGATATTGGTAGGGACTACGGGTTCGATTCCCGAGATCCTGAGTTATTGGTAGGGACTACGGGGTTCGATTCCCGAGATCCTGAGTTATTGGTAGGGACTACGGGTTCGATTCCCGAGATCCTGAGTTATTGGTAGGGACTACGGGTTCGATTCCCGAGATCCTGAGTTATTGGTAGGGACTACGGGTTCGATTCCCGAGATCCTGAGTTATTGGTAGGGACTACGGGTTCGATTCCCCGAGATTCTGAGTTATTGATTATTTATTGGGACATGGGCTGCGGGTTCGATTCCCGGAGACCCAGAGGTACTGTCAATGGGACTGTGGGTTCGATTCCCACAGGTCCTGGACTGGTTTTATTGAGTTGACTATTTGTTGTTAGCTTAATTGTAGACGATTGCGGTAATCATTTATTGTTGTTAATTTCGGAAATTATTATCATTTAAACTGCTTATTATTGTTATTATCATTATATATTATTGTTTCTCAGTAGGGCCCTGACCTTCCTCGTCACTACTCCATCGAGGTTAGGCTTGGCACTTACCGAGTACCGCCGTGGTGTACTCATGCTACTCTTCTGCACACTTTTGTTGTGCAGATCCAGGTACATCAGGACAGGCTCATATCAGGTGATTCAGCAGCGCTTGGGGAGACCTCGAGGTATGATCTGCTACGTCCGCGGATCCGGAGGCCTTCCTTCTATTCTATTAGTGCTAGCAGATGTTTTCCTTCATTCCATTGTTAGATACTCTTTACACATAGAGCTACAATTGTATAATCTCTTTTAGTCTGTGTTACCCGTGGGATTCCGGGTCTTGGTAGAGTTTTAAAACAGTGTATTTGACTGGTGTATGTGCCAAGCGGCACGGATTGCATTCCTTTCATCTTATTTCCGCTAATTCTTATTAAATATTCATAAATTGGTATATTCCGCAACGTGTTAGGCTTACCTAGTCGTGGGGACTGGGTGCCATCACGACATGTTCACGATTGGTGAACTATGGTCGTGACAAGTTGGTATCAGAGCACTAGGTTCATAGGAGTCACGGGACACAGACCGGTTACTTAGAGTCTCACTGATCGATACGGAGACGTCTGTATTTATCTACGAGGGGCTATGTAACCGTTTAGGAAACTCTTCATTTCTTTGGATTCCTTGTCGTGCGACATTTTTGGCATCAAAATCTAAACTATTGATTTCTATTCTCTCACAGATGGTGAGGACACGAGCTACTCGCGACGATCAGGTACCCGCGCCCCCTGTTGCCGCCGTCAGAGGCCGGGGCCGAGGTAGAGGACGAGGACGCGCCCGAGGTGCAGCCACAACACCCGCGCGCGCTGTCGCTGAGGTGCCACAGGTAGACCAGGTTGGAGCGCAGGCACCTGGTACACCGACTACAGCTGCTACTACTCCAGCACTACAGGAGACCCCTGGCCCAGTTCATGAGTATGTATACCACTTTAGCTCAGGCAGGACTGCTTCCTCTCGTCGCAGCTACATCTCAGGTCGGGGGAGAGGCCCAGACTCCCGCAGCCGTTACACCGGAGCAGGGTGTGCCAGTGGGACAGGTTCCAGATGTTTTGGTTATGCCTCCTGCCACCCCAGCACAACCAGGAGGTGGACCAGCTGCCTCTGAGGACGAGCAGCGTAGATTGGAGAGGTTCAAGAAATATGACCCTCCAGTGTTTAGTGGTTTGGCTTCGGATGATGCATTGGGTTTTCTAGAGGAGTGTCATCGTATTCTTCGTACTATGGGGATTGTGGAGACCAGCGGGGTTTCCTTTACTGCTTTTCAGTTTCGTGGGGTCGCTTATGATTGGTGGCGCACATATGAGTTGGATAGTCCGGAGGAGTCTACTTTGTTGACCTCGACGCAGTTTTCAGATCCGTTTTTGAGGGAGTTTGTTCCCCAAAGCCTTAGGGACTCTTGGCGCTCGGAGTTTGAGCAGTTGCGACAGGGCTCCATGTCAGTATCGGAGTATGCTATCAGTTTCACCCGTCTAGCCAGGCATGCACCGACTTTGGTAGCCACGGTTCGGGAGAGAGTGCGGAGATTTATTGAGGGCCTGATTCCGCCGATCCGATCCAGCATGGCCAGAGAGTTGGAGATAGATATATCTTATCAGCAGGCGGTGAGGATCGAGAGTATGCTCCCTAGAGAGCGGGGAGATAGAGAGGCCAAGAGGTCTCGTGAGTCGGGCCACTTCTCTGGTGCCCGCAATTCAGCAGCCGGTCGTTTTGGCAGGGGTTATTCCGGTCGTCCAGTTCACTCAGCATTGCCCGCAGCCGGTAGTACTTCAGCTCTCCCAGCACCTCAGGAGCCTTATTATGCTCCCCCAGTTTCTAGTGCACCTCCTGCGCGGGGTCCTTCCAGGGGTCAGACCAGTGGAGGTGAGGCCGGTCAGTCACAGTCACCGTGTCCTCCCAGAGCTTGCTTTGGGTGCGGGGATACTCGCCATCTGGTCAGGGAGTGCCCCAGGCGTAGGAGGGGAGCACCTCATCAGTCTTCGCAGCCTCAGCGTAGTTCTCAGGGCCAGCAGGCCATCATTCCAGCTCCAGCTGCCACTCCACCTGCCCAGCCAGCCAGGGGCGGGGGTCAGGGTTCCAGAGGCCGCCCTCGAGAGGGGGGACATGCTAGATTCTATGCTATTCCTGATCGCGCTGCGGCTGTTGCATCTGATTCTGTTATCACAGGTATTATTTCGGTTAGTCACAGGGAGGCATCGGTTCTATTCGACCCCGGTTCCACTTTTTCGTATGTGTCTTCTTACTTTGCTCCTCATCTGGGTGTGCCTCGGGATTCTTTGAGTGACCCCATTTTTGTTTCCACACCGGTGGGTGATTCTTTGGCTGTGTACCGTGTACATCAGTCATGTTTGGTTACCATTTGTGATTTTGAGACCAGAGCGGATCTATTGTTGCTCGGGATGGTCGATTTTGATATTATTCTGGGCATGGACTGGTTGTCGCCCCATTATGCTATTCTTGATTGTCACGCCAAGACCGTGACGCTGGCTATGCCGGGCATTCCACGTATTGAGTGGAGTGGTACTCTAGATCACACCCCTAGCCGTGTTATTTCTTTTCTCAGGAGCTCAGCGTATGGTTGAGAAGGGGTGTGCTGCCTATCTAGCATATGTGCGGGACGTCAGTATTGACACTCCCTCTATTGATTCTGTTCATGTGGTACGTGACTTTGCTGATGTATTTCCAGCTGATCTTCCGGGCATGCCGCCCGACAGAGATATTGACTTTGCTATTGACTTGTTGCCGGGCACTCAACCCATTTCTATTCCACCGTACCGTATGGCTCCTCCTGAGTTGAAGGAGTTGAAGGATCAGTTACAGGAGTTATTGGGCAAGGGTTTTATTCGACCCAGTGTTTCGCCTTGGGGTGCTCCTGTATTGTTTGTGAAGAAAAAGGACGGTTCTATGCGTATGTGTATTGACTATCGTCAGCTGAACAAGGTTACGGTGAAGAACCGGTATCCTTTGCCCCGTATTGATGATTTATTTGACCAGTTACAGGGCGCACATGTGTTTTCTAAGATTGATTTGCGCTCCGGGTATCACCAGCTGAAGATTCGGGAGCCAGATATCCCGAAGACTACCTTCAGGACTCGGTATGGTCACTATGAGTTCCTCGTGATGTCTTTTGGGCCGACTAATGCCCCAGCAGCCTTTATGCATTTGATGCACAGTGTGTTCAGGCCTTATCTGGACTCGTTCGTGATTGTCTTCATTGATGATATTCTAGTATATTCCGGAGTCGGGAAGAGCACGAGCAGCATTTGAGGATAGTGCTTCGATTCTGAGGGAGAAGCAACTTTATGCCAAGTTCTCTAAATGTGAATTCTGGTTGAGTTCAGTGGCATTTTTGGGCCACGTGGTGTCGAGTGATGGTATTCGAGTAGATCCGAGGAAGGTGGAGGCCGTGCAGAGTTGGCCCAGACCCTCCTCCGCTACTGAGATTCACAGTTTCCTTGGTTTGGCGGGCTATTACCGTCGTTTCGTAGAGGGGTTCTCTTCGATTGCGGCACCTATGACTAGATTGACCCAAAAGGGTGCCCCTTTTTAGTGGACAGATGAGTGTGAGGCGAGCTTTCAGAGGCTCAAGACAGCTTTGACTTTGGCCCCTATATTGATGTTGCCTACAGGTTCGGGGTCCTATACTGTATATTGTGATGCCTCACGAGTTGGACTCGGTGTGGTATTGATGCAAGACGGTAGGGTGATTGCCTACGCGTCGAGACAGCTGAAGGTGCATGAGAAGAATTACCCTGTTCATGATTTGGGGCTAGCTGCCATTGTTCACGCCTTGAAGATTTGGCGTCATTACTTATATGGGGTCCCTTGTGAGATCTGCACTGATCACCGGAGCTTGCAGCACTTGCTTAAGCAGAAGAACCTGAATATGCGTCAGAGGAGATGGTTGGAGCTACTAAAGGACTATGATATTACTATTCTCTATCATTCGGGCAAGGCTAATGTGGTTGCCGATGCCTTGAGTCGTCGAGCAGAGAGTTTGGGGAGTTTAGCATATCTACCAGTTTCGGAGAGGCCTATGGCGATGGATGTTCAGGCTCTAGCCAGGCAGTTTGTTAGATTGGATCTTTCGGAGCCCAGCCGAATTCTGGCATGTGTGGTTTCTCGGTCTTCTCTATTTGACTGCATCAGGGAGCGTCAGTTCGACGACCCTCATTTACTTGTCCTTCGGGATAGAGTTCGGCGTGGTGATGCTCGAGATGTTACCATCGGGGATGATAGAGTTATGAGGATGTAGGGGCGTATCTGTGTGCCCAATGTAGATGATCTTCGAGAGCTGATTCTAGCAGAGGCCTATAGCTCGCGGTATTCTATCCATCCGGGTGCCGCGAAGATGTATCAGGACTTGAAACAGCATTACTGGTGGAGGCGGATAAAAAGGGATATAGTTGATTATGTTTCCAGATGCCTCAACTGCCAGCAGGTGAAGTATGAGCATCAGCGTCCGGGTGGATTGATGCAGCAGATTGAGATTCCCGAGTGGAAATAGGAGCGCATTACCATGGACTTTGTATCTGGACTTCCACGGACGGTTAGGAAGTTTGATTCCATAAAGCTAAACTTCAAATTGAGGCCTTAATTTTTTTCTTAAAAAAAAATATATATATTTTTTATTTGAAGTTTATTTTCCTTGTCTTTTGAGATGCAAAGGTATGAATAACTGTTTTATAATCAATTTCTTCTAACAATTCCTTTTCAACTGACAATATAGCTAATCCATTCAACCTCTCTTGAGACATTGTTGATCTTAAATAAGATTTTATTAATTTTAATTTTGAAAAACTTCTCTCCGCTGAGGCAACTGTTACCGGAACTGTTAACATTATTCTATAAGCAATATATGCATTTGGAAAGGAATCAAGTCTTTTTATCTGATTGAGGATATCGACTAGAGTATTATTATCTACTTGTACAATTTCTCGTAACACTTTCAATTCAGAAAATAAGTCTAAACCATCAATATCAGATTGATTATTATGTTTTAAAGAACATTCAAGGTTGAGACAATATTTTTTTAAATTCTCATCATCTAGTGATCGTAATTTTTTACCACTAAAAAGGAAACCAAAAATATTTTCATAGGTTTCGAATTGTTCAAATCTATTTTGGAGAGAAAAAATAGCTTGGTCTATTATGTATAAAAAGTAATCTACTCTAAAACATTCTTCAAGAGACATAGTGATTTCGTTGTCAATATTCTCATCAAATTGTTTTTTTCTATATATTACCCGTTTACTACGAAACTTAGGTTCTATATTCATCTCAGATGCAATTTCCTTAGCAGAAACCATAGCAGTTACAAATCCTTCTTCTCTATAGTTTTGAAAAAAGGAAATCAAACCTCTTAATTGATCTATGGCAACATCAATATGCATATCTTTTGATTGTAAAGTTTTGCTAACTGAATTAACCGCAAATAATATATCATACCAAATAGTCATACCTAATAAAAACTCAAAATTTTCAAGCTCGTATGTTGCTAAACAACTAGCTTCACTTTTGGTTTTTGGATCTTCACTAACTTCTACTAATTTCAATAATGCATCTCTTATTTGTGGAGTTTGAAATCTTATTGCTTTAATACTTTCAATACGACTTTCCCATCGTGTTTGTGACAATGATTTAAGAGTTAGACTAGGTACACTATCTTTTAAAATTTTCCATCTTTTAGTAGAAGAAGAAAATAGTGAATATATTCGTTGAACCACTCCAAAGAATGATATAGCCTTTGTGCAAGAATTAGCCATGTCACAAAGTACTAAATTTAAATTATGACAACCACATGGTGTATAAAATGATCTAGGATTTATATCTAGAAGTCTTTTTTGCAATCCTTGGTGTTTCCCTTTCATATTGGATCCATTATCATATCCCTGTCCTCTTAGATTATCAATATCAAGTCCAATATTTTTTATCTCATCTATAATAACTTCAAAAAGACCTTTTCCACTTGTATCATAAACTTTTAAGAATTCTAAAAAATATTCAGTAATTTTTATTGGAGTTGCTGAAATGTCCACACTTCGCAATATAAAAGACATTTGTTCTTGATGACTAGTATCTGGAGTGCAATCAAGTATGATTGAGAAATACTTTGTTTCTATAATTTTTGTAATAATTTTATTCTTAATTTCACTTGCCAACAAATTTATCAATTCATTTTGAATATTATGTCCAAGATAATGATTATGAACTTCATCATGTTTAATTCGCCGAATATGCTCTTGCATGATCGGATCAAATTCTGCAATCATTTCAATTAGACTTAAAAAGTTTCCGTTACTTTCTTGATAAATCTTCTCATTTTTTCCTCTAAATGCCAAATTATTTTTCCCAAGAGTTTTTATCACGGCAATAATTCTTGACAATACATTTTTCCAATGCTCTCTATCTCTATTGATTTGATCTTGAACATCTTTATCAATTGTTTTATTTTCCTTCAATCTCAATTCTAAATCAAGCCAAGCACCCATATTAATAATATGCTCATTTGATGTTTCATGAGCTTTAAGCTTGGCACTAAGGTTTCTCCAGTCTCTACAACCTTCATTCACTAGTTTACTGTTACTAATACTAGAAGTTGTATTAAATAACTTACAACAAAAACAAAATACTTTATCCAAGTCTTTAGAATAAACTAACCATCGTCTTTCATGTCTTTCACCATTTGCCAATTTTTTAAAATAATGGGCATTAGAAAAATGTCTTAACAAATTATCATTTGGAAAATCTATGTCACTAAATTTAATTGGTCCCTTTTCAACTAATAAATCCCTCAACTTTGTATCAATTTTACTCCATTGACTAGGATCATAAATATTTTTAGGAATACAATTATTTGGTTCATTTATAAATTCTTGGTTTTCTTGAGGATTAATATCAAATTTCTCATTAGTTTCCTCCTCTTCTTCTTGGATAGTGTTATCATCTAACTCAACTAGGTTAGTGATTTGTTCATCTTGAGAGCATTCTCCTATAATATTTGATTTAGTATTTTTATTGTTTGTTAAAAATTTATCAATGGCTCCTCTTTGGGATTGTATTAAAGATTCAACTCTTCTTTTTTTTTTAAGTTTTGAATAACCGGAATCATACTTTCTATTTGACATATTTGAGTTTTAATAAATATTAAAAGGACAATATATACCTATATAATAAAGATATCAAGAAAATTAATTTAGAAGAAAAAGAATACTAAAAATTAGAATAGAAAAACCTGATTCAATAACTTGATCTGAAAATAAATAGTTGTTGCTATGCAATGCTTGGTATCTCATAGCACAAACAATAATCTTTCAACTTTTTCTATCCTTGAATATTGCAAGAGCCAAGAGGTGAAGAGGGTTGTCTTGAAGTTGAAGGAAAAAAAATGATAACAATGTAATATTTGTGTTTTGTGAGAAAGGTATTAAAGTGGGAAAGGTGTAGAAGGAAAAATTTGAACGTTGAAAAAAAGTAAAAATCATGAAAAAAAGAGAAAAGTGGCCAGATTTTTTAGATTTTTGGGCCCACAATAATCTTCTTCTTTTATACAAAATCTGAACCTTGAAAAATGTTTGTTTTAAATTTTTTTTTGGTGGATTGATGCAGCAGATTGAGATTCCCGAGTGGAAATGGGAGCGCATTACCATGGACTTTGTATCTGGACTTCCACGGAAGGTTAGGAAGTTTGATTCTATTTGGGTCATTGTGGATCGGCTGACCAAGTCCGCTCATTTTATACCGGTGAGCACTACATATTCATCGGAGCGACTGGCGGAGATCTATATTAGGGAGATAGTTCGGTTGCACGGTATCCCAGTGTCCATCATTTCAGATAGAGGCACTTAGTTCACTTCACGGTTATGGAGAGCCGTACAGCAGGAGTTAGGTACTCGGGTGGAGCTGAGCACAGCATTTCACCCCCAGACTGATGGGCAGTCCGAGCGCACTATTCTGATTTTGGAGGATATGCTCCGTGCGTGCGTGATTGAGTTTGGAGGTTCATGGGATCACTTCTTGCCACTGGCGGAGTTTGCTTATAACAACAGCTACCAGTCTAGTATTCATATGGCACCGTATGAGGCCCTATATGGTAGGAGGTGCAGGTCTCCCGTGGGTTGGTTTGAGTCGGGCGAGGCCAGGTTGCTAGGTACTGATATGGTTCAGGAGGCTATGGACAAAGTCAAGGTGATTCAGGACAGACTTCGTGCAGCCCAGTCTAGAGAGAAGAGTTATGCGGACAAGAAAGTTCGCGATGTGGCTTTTATGGTTGGCGAGCGGGTTCTACTTCGAGTCTCGCCCATGAAGGGCGTTATGAGATTTGGGAAGAAAGGAAAGCTGAGTCCTAGATTTATCGGCCCTTTTGAGATTTTGAGGCGTGTTGGGGAGGTTGCTTATGAGTTGGCCTTACCTCCCAGCCTAGCCGGAGTTCACCCCGTATTTCATGTCTCCATGCTTCGGAGATACCATGGTGACCCGTCGCATGTGTTGGATTTCACTTCTGTTCAGCTAGACAAGGATCCGTCTTATGTTGAGGAGCCGGTAGCCATTCTAGACAGGCAGGTCAGAAAGCTAAGGTCAAAGAACATCGCTTTGGTAAAGGTTCAGGCGGGGCCAGCCGGTCGAGGAGGCGACTTGGGAGACTGAGCAGGATATGCGCAGCCAGTACCCTCATCTTTTCACTACTCCAGGTATGTTTTATATGCCCGTTCGAGGACGAACGAATCTTTTAAGTGTGGGAAGATGTAACGACTCGGCCGGTCGTTTTAGAAAATTACGCCCCAATCCCTAATTTAACTATTCCCCTAAGTTCATTTCTGCTATTGTGGGTTGCCGGGAGAGTCGGTTCTGAAAATTTGAGCATTTTGGGACACTTAATCCCTAAATAAGAGCTTTGAAGCTAGAAAATGGCCCGTAGCCGGAACAGTGTTAAGACAATCTCGGAACGGAAATCCGATGGTTCCATTAGCTCCGTTAGGTGATTTCGGGGTTTGGAGCGCGTTCGGAATGTATTTTGGAGGTCCGTAGCTCAATTAGGCTTGAAATGCCGAAGGTTGAAATTTTGGCGAATCCGAACTATAGGTGAGATTTTGATCTACCCCACAACTGCTTAAAATGTATAAATACACTTGTAGGGTATACCTCGACGCTCAATTACCCAAGACGGATAAAATAACGTAAGGGAAGGAGTTTTTCCAATTTAAGGACAATCGGTTCGGGATTTTATTAGAGATTAATCGAGTCGCCACTTGGGAATGACAATGGTGTCCCAAGTCACAGGTTAATCCCGAATCCGAGGAATTTTGACTCTTAACATGTCTGCGAAGCAGAGGTCCGGATAAGGAACTCTGTTAACCGGGAGAAGGTGTTAGGCACTCCCGGATTCCGTGGTTTTAGCACGGTCGCTCCATTGTCGTTCTTGACTTTTGTTTGACTCGGTTATAGATTTTAACAACATAATGTGCTTTTACGTTAAATATTATTTTTTAAGAATTTGCGACATCGCGGAAACACGCCTCGAGTCATACCGCAACCAGGTGCGCCTATGACTTTTGGTGTATTTCGGCTTTGCCGAGATTTGGATTTGAGTCGCGCCAAGTGTGCAGACTCGTTCATAGGAAGGTATATTAAAATCGTGCCTTAAGATAGTCTATATCGGCTTTTAACTTTGGGAGAGGCTATGGAATTCGCTATTAGCCTCTCCGGTTCTATTATGTTATTCTATTACTAAATAGGGGGCCCCGGTGTTTGTTATTCGGGCGAGGCTCATCCCAATTTTTATTAAAGGATACTAATATTTGGCTAAGTTTTCTATATTTGTTCTTGCCTTAAACGATTTTGTATCATTAAACACTCTGGGCCCGTCGAATTTTATTATTGGGCCTCGGTCTTGGAACGATCCTCAGCTTAATGCCAAATGTACCCAGGCGGTCTTCAGATTTATATTTGGGCAACCAGTCGAGTAACACCATGGTTCAGGCCCATATCGTAAGTTAGGCCCAAAACCAACAATAACAGAGAAAGCAAAAGAGTATACACATTTGAACTCAAAGAAAGAATCAGATTTCATTTTTTATTGATCAATTAAAGAGAAAAGTCATAATACAAATTGGGAAATAAAACTATCTACTAACAGAGAATTTACAAGACTTTTTCTATTTTTTGATTTTCAATAAAGAACCTATACTAAACAGTGGATCAATTACTAGCTGAGATCAGTGAGTTATTTAACTCTATATATAGACGAAATGGTATGGGTTACTTATGGCTATACTGTTTTGCTAATGACTAATCGTATGAATTAAACTTATGGATATGTATATACAACTAATGACTCTAATATGACTTAACTCAAATTGTATCCTAAATCTAATTGCCCATTCTTCTAACTACACCTTCTCCTTTTGATTGGTTATATGACCTTATGACTATGTTTAAACACTGATTCGAGCACTGGACCGAACCCATTTTAACAGCCAATTTCACTCCTCTTTTAAACTTACTCAAACACTAAAATTAATTAACGAAACAGATTAACTAAATGAGCTTAGTATTACTAATGTATGCAAATGAATTGATTAGCTCTAGTTTTAATAGTATTCTTATTTAACTAAGTGATGAGTGATCTGTGCCGATACTACCATTACACTACTGATTTCCTCATGAATTTCGTTACCAGATTGTTAGTCTTGCAGGTCTTATTAATTAACTTATATTTTAGAACCTTTACCTATTTAAACTAAGTGATAAACTATCTACATTATACTACTACTATTACTAGCTATTACAGGGCTTTTGTTTCTGTTTTTCCTTGCTATCTACTGCAGTATACTATAAATTAAAAGTAAAGCTACAAACAGATAACAAAATAATTCCAAGTCTTCATTTCTATTCAGCAAATTCCATTACAGCTTCATTACGGGTAGAAGAGTACCTGGATCACAGAGAATAAGACCAATGAGTCTAGGGGATAAGCAATAAGCAAAGCAAGGACTCAAACGACCAATGCAACAGTGAGAAGAAGAAGGCACGGCACACAGCAACACCGCAACAGCAATATCAGTGAAAACCCAAGTAGATGACCCAGAGAAATCCGATAGAAAACCCAGAAAATCCTACTGTTGTATTGCTAATTCTATCTCTCAAGCTTTTGTATTCAATGAATTTCAGCTTAAGTGTATTTCCAGATTTGCTAAAAATTGGAACCCCCATTTCAGCCCCTTTCTTAGAGATATTTATAGCTATTTTTTAGGGCTGAATACTTGGGGAGGAAGTATGGGATTAATCCCACTTCCCCCTCCTAAAATTATCAATTCTACACTTAAGCCCCATTTCAGTTATGAAAAACCCTTCCAGCATGTGCTGGAAGGTTCTAAAAGATTCCTTTTAGGGCCTTTTACTAGTATGACCTTAGGGGTTTGAGATTTTTACAGATTTCCCATTTTTAGGAGACCATTATACCCCTAAATCTCTGCAAAATTGCAGAAATCAGGAGCATGAATGACTCCATTACCCTCCTAAGTTCTAACTATTTACTAATTCACCTTTTTAATTCCCAATTGTGCCCCTAAGGGCACTGCTGATTTACCAGCTTACCTAGGGCAGATTTCAGCTTGTTTTGCACCTATTTAACTAATGGCCAGCCCTGGCATTAGTATTTAAAGGCTGGCCAGATTTATTTTAAGAAACTATTTCAGTTTTAGCCACTTTTATTCTAATTCCAATCAATTAAGACTAGATTATTTCAATTTTAAGCTAATTGCAGGCATAGCCTGTTTTATTATTATGATTAACCTATTTAAAACTTAGCCAGTCTCAAGTTGAGACTTGGCTTTGGCTATTAAGGCCAAATACTGAACAGCTGGGCCCAAAAACCTTTACGGGTTTGGCCACTTTGCTGTTCAGGGCTCAATATAGAGCCTGGGCTAGTCTGCATTTGCAGACATAGCCCCTTTTGCACAACCAGCCACTGTTAACAGTGAGCTGTGTGTTAGGGCTTATAGAATTGGTCAACCCTTTGCAAGGTTGACCATTCTTAGGCCAATTATTTAACTTATAGCCTACCTTGTTCATTTCAGTTCTAACCTCTATTTAAAAACTAGCCATTTTCATGGAACCTAATACTAACAGTTATAACCAATTCATCTAGGGTTCAAACAGTGTTAATCAAACACTTACACTCAACCAGAACCAATAAAACTAAATCAATTTCAACATGGATTGCATATTAGGACACATAAAATCAAACAAAATGTAATAATCAACCAAAACTCTCAGAGAAGGCAATTGATATGGTTGAATTTCAGTTGATTAATTCACATTATCTAATTTTATGAGACAAAGTATGAATTCATGTTAATTAAGACCTAATTACTACCAGTTCAAGTCACATGAAAGTTTGAACAACTCAGAATCACCAAAGTTCAGGGCACAAACATGCTCAGAATGTTAAACTCTAAGGAACAGCAAGTAGTAGATGAAACAGAATTCATTTAAGCCCAGAGTACACACAATAGCATAGGCATGTTAGCTAATATATCTTTTCAAGTATTAATCCTAGCCTTATGTACACATGTGAAAAGTGAAAAATGAGAAACAAGAGAGATATGGAGAAGCAAAGAAGATCATGCAAAAGTGACAAGAGAAAGATCAAGGAATCAGAAACCAATATTAAGACAAAAGACACCTTAATTCATATGCCAAACTAAACAGGTGTAATATATATGAGAGATAAGGAACACAAGGAGATGAGCAGTCAAACAGAGAGCATAGATGAACAAATTAAAACCTAAAACTAATACAAATGCATGACAGATAACATGAAGGAAGGAAGAACATGGAAATGAAGAAAAGGAAAATATGGAGAAAGAGTGAAGGAGAAACCTAAATCTATCATGTGAGGGTGACATGAAGAGAAACAGACCCAGATTGGCATACTTATTCAACAAATAAAAGCATATGAGAGGTGATATGACATGAAATCAGACTTGCACTAAAAATGAACACAAATAAGACCACCAAAATGTGAGCAAAGAAGTGAACCCCAGATTAAACACAGGATAACTTGATATAAGAGATGAATAAAGATAGCCAAGCTTTTACTAAGACTAAACATATGAAGATACAGAAAGAGAAACAGTCGAGATATTGCAAGCCAACAAAAGGTAATCTAATGCAAAGCTGAGTGACAATGAAAGACAAACAATTAAACATAGTATCAGAATCAAAACATGCAAGATGACAGAAGAACTACTGAAAACTAACAAAATGAAGTATTCTAATACTAACAAAGGTCATCCAAGTCAAGTCTTCAAAATAGAGAAACGGATCAAAAAATCCAAACAAACCAGATAAACCTTAATAACAATGACTAAACGACTAGGCATGTAAAGCATCATAAAGAGAAGAGCAGTCATGCTTGTTGAAAACTAACGGATCAATAACCACAATACCAAGAAGATGAAGAAGAAAATATAGATTTTTTAACTCAGAAGAACAGAACATACATATGAGGATGAGATGAAAATAGAACCCTAGTACTAAACAGTCAAAACAGGATGATCATAAACCCTAATACTAAACATGATCTTAAAAGAACAGGTTAAAGCATACGAAATCAAGCAAATAAGAATCTATGTCTATCAGAGAAGCATGCAAAGCAAAGCTCTAGAATTAACATGACGAACAGAAACAAAACAGACACTCATAGGCATGCAAATACATAAATCAAACAAAAAATACACAGCATAAAAGAAAACAGATAAGGGTCAGGGACTTAGCTCGCGGGGCCTGTCCCCCGAGCTTCCTATTCTCTTTTCTTTTCTCTATTTCTCTCATATTCTCAGGCCTTTCTTCTTGTTTCCTTTTTTCTTTATTCTTTTCCAGACTCTTCCTTTTCCAATTTTCTCTGATTTTCGTTTTAGGGCTTCAAGGCGAAGCCTTTTTGATTTTGGCTTGAGGAGGGGTGTTTGGGTGAGGGTAAAGAACGGATCTTTGGGTGGTTTTGATTTTGGGGTCACCGGAGTTAGGTTTCCGGTGACCTTATTTTGGATATTTGAGGCGACTGGGGCAGATTCGAAAGGAACCAGCGGTATAGGGATGTAGATCAAGGGAAGGGGAAGAGATCGGCATTGGTTTTATGCGGTGGTTCATACTTTAGTGGTCACCGGCGAGGATTCCGGTGACCGGGACTTCGAAGAACGGGGTGTTTTTCTGGGGTTTTGGGTGTGTTATGAAATGAAGAAGAAGGAGAAGAAGAGAGGAGAGGTAAGAGGAGCCGGCGACCACCGTAGGAGTGGTGGCCGCCATGGCGATCTAGGGTTCTCTGATGAAGATGATGAAGGAGATCAGGGGCGGCTAAGTCTCTTAGGGTTAATGTAAATGGCAAAAATCGTTCAGACAAGGCCCTTTTATAGGCCGACCGTCCCAGGTAATCTCGACCGTCCAATTGATGGAGATCGACGGCTCATATGCGCGTTACTAAAACGACGCCGCATCATCGCTTATGAGGCCAAGGCCATCAACCGTTAGATCAAATCACACAGACGGCTCAGATCAAATCTCCCATAATTTATTAATTATTGATTCGCCCGATTTTCTGAGCGGTTGGATCACTTCTCACGAACGGCCTGGATTGATTATTAAATGGATCAGACGGGGCCGTCTCTTGGGCCAATGGACTGGGCCAAACAAACGGGTTTCAACTGGCCCAGTCATATTAAACCTATGTATTTTTGTATTTTTTCTGATTTTAATTATTTTTATGTATTTTCTTTTATACCTTTTTTTTTCTTTTCTTTTATGGAAAAATATAAAACCTAATTTCCTACCTACTCTAATTATTTAGTATTTTTTGGCAATTTTCTACTATTTTTCCCTAATTAACACTATTTTTTGCTTATTTTCTTAAAATCTAACTAGTTAAACAAAGTAATTAACTAGCCTAATTTTTTTGATTTTTATTTTTTTTCTAATGTTTACTTATTCAAACACACAAGTATAGCTAATTCCAAACAAATCAAGTAATTGCACTCAAAAACATATTTATTTTAATTTTGGAATTATTTGCCCGGTGCAAAAATCATGTGCTCACAGCTGCCCCTCTTTGCTCGGGAACACGAAGAGTTTCAGTGCAAAGACAAGTGAGCAGTAATGAGAGATTTTTGCACATCGGCATATTCCGTGAAAGCATTTTTGAAAACCTTTTGACCGCACCCTGCTTTAAAGGTTGCCTACATATCCTGGGCTAAACAGGAATCAGGTCAGTGTAGTTCGGGAAGGTCTGGCAGTTTTAAAAACTACCGGACTCACTATTGCATTGACACTGTTGAGACCTGCTGACTTACTCCTTATTACACCGGGGGGGAGGGAAATGTAAAATGAAGAAGCTATTCTAAGCTATGATCCTACAATTACAATCGTTCCTAATCTAGCTTTTGCTCTTCTTCCCTTTCCGGTGACGCAGAATCTTCCTTTTTGTTGATTTTCTTTGATGCTGACTCTCTTTTTTGTTGATTTTCTTGTTTTTCTTGTTGACTCTCTTCCTTTTTTGTTGATTTTCTTTGATGCTGACTCTCTTTTTTGTTGATTTTTCTTTTCTTGTTGACTCTCTTTTTGTTGATTTTCTTGTTTTTCTTGTTGACTCTCTTTTTTGTTGATTTTCTTGTTTTTCTTGTTGACTCTCTTTTTTGTTGATTTTCTTGTTTTTCTTGATCTCAAGCTGAACCTGCTCAAAACGTGCAACGCGAATGCAGAAAATATTCCCGTATTTGAAGGTGGGCGCCTAACATAATTTAAACGTGCAATGCGATGCAGAAAATATTCCCGTATTTGAAGGTGGGCGCCTAACGGAATTTAAACGTGCAATGCGAATGCAGAAAATATTCCCGTATTTGAAGGTGGGCGCCTAACAGAATTTAAACGTGCAATGCAAATGCAGAAAATATTCCCGTATTAGAAGGTGGGCGCCTAACAAAATTTAAACGTGCAATGCGATGCAGAAAATATTCCCGTATTTGAAGGTGGGCGCCTAACAGAATTTAAACGTGCAATGCAATGCAGAAAATATTCCCGTATTAGAAGGTGGGCGCCTAACAGAATTTAAACGTGCAATGCGAATGCAGAAAATATTCCCGTATTTGAAGGTGGGCGCCTAACAGAATTTAAACGTGCAATGCGATGCAGAAAAGTATTCCCGTATTAGAAGGTGGGCACCTAACTGAAATTAAACGTGCAATGCGAATGCAGAAAATATTCCCGTATTAGAAGGTGGGCGCCTAACAGAATTTAAACGTGCAATGCGATGCAGAAAATATTCCCGTATTAGAAGGTGGGCGCCTAACTGAAATTAAACGTGCAATGCGAATGCAGAAAATATTCCCGTATTAGAAGGTGGGCGCCTAACAGAATTTAAACGTGCAATGCAAAAAATGTATTCCCGTATTAGAAGGTGGGCGCCTAACAGAATTTAAACGTGCAATGCGAATGCAGAAAAATATTCCCGTATTTGAAGGTGGGCGCCTAACTGAATTTAAACGTGCAATGCGATGCAGAAAATATTCCCGTATTAGAAGGTGGGCGCCTAAGAGAAATTAAACGTGCAATGCGATGCAGAAAATATTCCCGTATTTGAAGGTGGGCGCCTAACTGAATTTAAACGTGCAATGCGATGCAGAAAAGTATTCCCGTATTTGAAGGTGGGCGCCTAACAGAAATTAAACATGCAATGCGATGCAGAAAAGTATTCCCTCGGCCTGAGGACTGGGGAGTGGCTTTTAAAAGATGTTACCTTCCTCTTTTTGGTATTTTCTTTTTACCAACTTATCTCTTGCCCGTGAATTTCTCCACTTATTCGGCAGACTTTCTCTTTTTGGTATTTTAAATTTTCCACATTGGTCACATTCACTTTAAAGTGATTAGTGACAATTTGTTCCTGCATGAAACAAAATTTATTAGATATAAACTGCTGGCAACTGGCATCTGCCGTCCCCACATTCTTATTGCTTCCTTTGTTTTTGCTTTCTCATGTTGCATAGTCTTCTTGTCCCTTGCAGACTCTTTTTGTATTTTTCTCATTTCTCCATTTTTGTTTTGTTTTCTTTTTCTTTGGCCATGTTTGCCAAGCTTCTTTATTCCTTTCCCCAATCTTCTATCCTTTCTGATCCAGTGTTGTTTCAACTTCCGTTATTAGGAGCCGGTAGTTAGCTCTCAAAAAGGTAAACAATGAAATGCAGAAAAAATGAAAGAAAGGTAAGGGTATTTCGGAGAGAGGACACGGAACTTATCTGGGTATTTGTTGGCTGATTCCGCCGACCATGCCATGTATTTAAACTCCGACCCAGTTCGTTCCAATCATTATTCTGACTCTGAATTTCCTTTGACCCCAAACCGATACTCTTTTTTGTTGCCTTTTCTCTTTTCTGATGATCGCCTTACGGTGCCTCGAAAGGTTTTCACCAATAAGACTCTCTCATTTATTCCCTCAACCTCACAATCATCTCACAGTGCCGATTAAGGTTTTCACTGATGAGACTCTCTCATTTTATTTCTCTCAATCTCACAATCGCCTCACGGTGCCGGTTAAGGTTTTCACTGATGAGACTCTCTCATTTTTTTATTATTTTTTCCATTTTTCCTTTTTGTATTTTGTTTTCTGTACCACGGGTATTATCCGATGCTTCGCTCCTCCTTCATTGTATTTGTTATCATTTCAAAATTGATCGGAAGGTCTTTCTTTGGACTGTAACGTGGCTTTTGGACGGGTTAAGAAAGAAAGATATAAAGGCTCAAAATTTCAACGAGGGTTAAAAATATTTACAACTCTCGGAATTATTAAACATAACTTCTGCCCCAGTTTCAATATGTGGGGAATTTTTGGATTTTTTCTTTATTGTGACTGAACCTCAGAGAGGCTGCCTACGTACCCTTTCGGGATCAAGTCGGACGTAGTTCATCCAACTTCATAAGTTAGATGGATTTCTTTTTGACTTTTTCCCGATTTCTTTGTCTTTTTCTCTTTTTCATTCATTTATTCAATTTTTTTCATTTTTTCATTTTTCATTTCATTTTTCATTTTTTTTTCATTTTTCCATCATTTCATTTTTTATTCTGACAATTTCGATCTTATTGCACTAGAGCGATTCGAGAGAGGGATATGAAAGAATTCATTCATTAAGGCTCAGAGGGGTTAACAATGGATAAAGTGTTTGGATAGAGAATAAAATGCCTTCGTCATTTCAATTCCAAAATCACAACAAAATACAAAACACAAAATTGAAAAGGAATCATACATAGTATCTTTTGACCGCATCTGAATTGATAGCAGTCTCTACGCACTTTCCTTCAACATCGGTTAAATATAATGCTCCATTGGACAACACCCGTGATACCACGAACGGTCCCTGCCAATTCGGCGCAAACTTGCCTTTTGCCTCTGCCCAATGTGGTAAGATACGCCTCAATACCAGTTGTCCGACTTCAAACTTTCGAGGTCGTACCTTCTTATTATATGCTCTGGCCATTCTTCGCTGATACAACTGCCCATGGCAAACTGCGGCCAACCTCTTCTCATCAATCAAATTCAACTGTTCTAACCGGGCCTTTACCCATTCATCGTCATCTATCTCGGATTCGGCTATAATTCGCAATGACGGTATTTCTATTTCTGCGGGTATAACAGCCTCCGTTCCGTACACCAGGGGTATAAGGTGTGGTTCCGATAGAAGTACGTACCGTCGTGCGGTAACCCATGAGAGCAAAGGGTAACTTTTCGTGCCATTGCCTGGATCCCTCCACCATTTTTCGGAGAATCTTCTTGATATTCTTGTTAGCCGCTTCTACTGCACCATTCGCCTTTGGCCTGTAAGGCGTGGAATTGCGGTGTGTGATCTTAAACCTTTCACAAACTTCCGCCATGAGATGACTGTTTAAATTGGCTCCATTGTCTGTGATTATCACCTTGGGGATTCCAAATCGGCATATAATATTTTCGTGCACAAAATCCACCACCGCTTTCTTCGTCACTGCCTTGAATGTCTTAGCTTCAACCCACTTGGTGAAATAATCAATTGCAACTAGAATGAACCTGTGCCCATTAGAAGCGGCTGGATCTATTGGGCCGATGACATCCATGCCCCAAGCAACAAAGGGCCAAGGAGCTGACATTGTGTGTAACTCATAAGGCGGGGAGTGGATCAGATCCCCATGTACCTGGCATTGATGGCATTTCTTTACATATCTGATACAATCACGCTCCATCGTGAGCCAGTAGTACCCCGCTCTTAAAATCTTCTTTGCTAAAACATATCCGCTCATGTGGGGTCCGCATACTCCAGCATGTACTTCAATCATGATTTCATCTGCTTGTTGTGCATCCACACACCGCAATAAACCCAGATCTGGTGTTCTTTTGTATACTACTCCTCCACTGAAGAAAAATCCATTGGCTAGACGCCTGATGGCTCTCTTCTGATCTCCAGTGGCTTGCTCCGG
The DNA here is from genome assembly GCA_032618575.1 of Nicotiana noctiflora. NCBI lineage: Eukaryota > Viridiplantae > Streptophyta > Magnoliopsida > Solanales > Solanaceae > Nicotiana > Nicotiana noctiflora. The sequence continues at coordinate 60,359 of JASVEL010000365.1, read as the reverse complement.
GTATTTGCCAGCTTTCAAGTATTCTCTAATATCATGATACCACGGCTCTCCATCCGACTCTTCTTCCACAGTGAAGCAATAAGCATTCTGATCTCGGACTTGGATCTGGAGTGGATCTATATATGTCTTGTCCGGATGATGCAACATAGAGGACAATGTGGCCAAAGCATCTGCAATCTCATTGTGCATTCTTGGGATGTGCTTGAACTCCTATAGACTGGAATCTTTGAGACAACTCGTGCAAACAATACCGATATGGTATCAATTTCAAATCTCGTGTCTCCCATTCCCCTTGAATTTGGTGTACCAAGAGATCCGAGTCACCCATGACCAAAATCTCTTGAATACCCATGTCAATTGCCATCCTTAATCCCAAGATGCACGCCTCGTATTCGGCCATATTGTTGGTACAGAAAAATCGAAGCTGAGCTGTAACGGGATAGTGTTGACCCGTACTTGAAATGAGTACCGCTCCGATACCAACGCCCTTGCTGTTGACGGCTCCGTCAAAGTACATTTTCCATCCTGGTCTCTCGTCTTGCTCCATCTCCTCGACAAGCATTGCCTCTTCATCCGGAAAGTATGTTTTCAATGGTTCATATTCATCATCCACCGGATTCTCGGCTAAGTGGTCCGCAATAGCTTGTGCCTTCATTGCCGTACGAGTTACATAGACAATGTCGAATTCCGTGAGCAGAATCTGCCATTTGGCCAGTCTTCCCGTAGGCATAGGCTTCTGAAATATATACTTGAGAGGATCCAATCGTGATATCAAGTACGTGGTGTATGCTGACAAATAATGCTTTAGCTTCTGAGCTACCCAAATCAATGCACAACAAGTTCTTTCCAGTTGGGTATACTTCACCTCGTAGGATGTAAACTTTTTGTTGAGGTAGTATATGGCTTGTTCTTTCTTGCCTGTCTCATCATGTTGACCCAGTACACAACCGAAAGAGTTATCCAGCACTGTCAGATACAAAATCAGAGGTCGTCCTGGTTCTGGAGGAACTAACACCGGAGGATTGGCCAAATATTCCTTAATCTTGTCGAAGGCTTCCTGACACTCGTTGGTCCATTTCACTGCTGCATCTTTCTTCAACAACTTGAAGATCGGCTCGCATGTTGATGTCAATTGAGCAATGAACCGACTAATGTAATTCAACCTTCCTAATAAACTCATGACCTCCTTCTTGTTCTTCGGCGGAGGTAGACTTTGAATAGCCTTGATCTTTGATGGATCCAGTTCAATACCTCGCCGACTCACAATAAACCCCGGTAGTTTTCCTGAAGGTACTCCAAAAGCACACTTCGCCGGATTGAGCTTTAGATTGTATCTCCGGAGTCTTTGGAAGAACTTCCTCAGATCTCTCACATGATCAGGTTGTTTTCTGGACTTTATGATGACATCGTCCACATATACTTCAATTTCTCGATGCATCATATCGTGAAACATTGTGGTCATTGCCCTCATGTAAGTTGCCCCGGCATTCTTCAATCCAAACGGCATTACTCGGTAACAGTATGTTCCCCAAGGTGTAATGAAGGCAGTTTTCTCAGCATCTTCTTCGTCCATGAGGATCTGGTGATATCCAGCATAACAGTCCACAAACGAACCGATCTCATGCTTGGCGCAATTGTCGATCAATATGTGAATGTTTGGCAATGGGAAGTCATCCTTCGGACTGGCTTTGTTGAGGTCTCTATAGTCTACACACACTCTGGTTTTGCCATCTTTCTTCGGGATCGGCACAACATTTGCCAACCAGGTGGGGTATTTGGTAACTCTTATGACCTTTGCCTCAAACTGCTTATTCACCTCTTCTTTTATCTTCACGCTAATGTCCGTTTTGAATTTTCTCAGCTTTTGTTTTACTGGCCGGCATTCCGAGTAGATAGGCAACTTGTGTACCACTAAATCTGTGCTAAGGCCGGGCATGTCATCATAGGACCAGGCAAAGATGTCCTTAAATTCATGTAACAACCTTATCAATTCATCCTTGAGGGGTGCCTCCAAATGCACACTAATCTTTGTTTCTCGGACATCATCTTCGCTCCCCAAATTTACAGATTCCGTATCACTTAGATTCGGTTTGGGTTTTTCCTCGTATTGTTTCATGTCCTTACTTATTTCCTCCAGGGCTTCCTCATCCTCACATTCTATTTCACTATCTTCCTCGATTTCTTGTATAGTAACGTGATTGTCGGAGCTGGGTCTAGAATCCTTCACGCATGACATGGCATTGGAATCAACACATGCAAAACTATACAAAAGGAAAAATAAAGAAAAATAAGGCAAAAGTGAAGAAAAAGGAAAGACTGCATTTCATTGATAAAAGAAACGAACAATGTTCGGGATACATGGTGATTTTTTTTTTCTCATGAGGGAAATGGGGAAACTATAAAATAACAACTTTCGGGGAAGCAATGATGAAATTTTGAGCTAACTACCAAGACTCCTTCCGGATAAGGAAAGGAGTAGCTTCCCAATTGTTCAATGTGACTCCGGGCCCCACAAATTGCACGTCCATTCTGCTCGTGCCTTCCCCTGCTTCAATCGTATTCACCTCCCAAAACATTTTTTCAAAACCAGGCATTTCTTCATCAAGTTGGGTCTCAATGCACCTTGTTGCAGCAGATGGTTGATATTTTGTACCAGGCCTGATGAAGGTGTCAGATAATTTGGGTATGGGTTTGGGCAAGGTCCAGTGCTTTTTGGTTTTAGAGGCTCTTTGGATGTCGGCAAAGGTGGGTTTGAACCCTAAGCCGAATGTACCTTTATTCTCCGGAAGCTGAACTGGTTGAATGACTCCCTGCAGTGTTTTGCCTAATCCCCTCCCCGGTGCAAATCCGTTTCTCAGCATTTCTCTGGCCACCATCACAGCAGTTGGTGCCATCATCGGGGTTGGTAACTTTTCTCCTTCAGCAATTCTGTTCACTACTATAGCATCCGTCACTTGGTAGACCCAAGGACCCCTATCCCCATCAGTACCATCAAAAGGTGCTACCACATTACAAGCATTTTCCTCCCCGTGTACGACAATCTCTTGCTGTTCCCATTCAAACTTGACCATCTGGTGTAGAGAAGATGGTACTGCCTTAGCTGCATGAATCCAGGGTCGACCTAACAGCAAGTTATACGATACGGCAATGTCGAGCACCTGGAACTCCATCGTAAAATCAACGGGACCGATGGTCACTTCCAAAATAATATCTCCTAACGTGTTCTTACCTCCGCCGTCAAACCCTCTCACATTGATACTGTTTCTCCGGATTCTATCCGGGCTAATGTTCAGCTTCCCTAAAGTTGACAGCGGACAAATATTCGCGCTCGATCCATTGTCAATCAATACCATGGTCACGACTGACTCTTCACTCTTTACTGTAAGGTACAATGCTTTATTGTGTTCAGTTCCTTCCACCGGCAGCTCCCTATCAGAGAAGGTGATTCTATTAGACTCGAAAATTTTGCTGGTAATCTTCTCCAAGTGACACACTGAAATCTTCTCCGGAACATGAGCCTCATTTAGAATCTTCATAAGAGCCTTCCGGTGCTCTTCCGAATGTATCAACAAAGATAGCAAAGAAATTTGGGCGGGGGTCTTTCTTAACTGCTCAACCACTGAGTACTCTTGCGACTTCATTTTCTTAAGAAATTCTTCTGCTTCCTCCTCCGACACTGGCTTCTTCAGTTGACTTTCTTTTACCGTCTTCATCTTTCTTAGTTCCTCTGGAGCAAAACACCTTCCAGATCGGGTGAGTCCATGCGTTTCGTTAATTTCACCAGAAATCTCTTTTCCCTTGTAAACTACTGCTACCTTGTTATAGTTCCACGGTACAGTTTTTGTATTCACCACTGGCATTTGCACTACTGGTTTTATGATTATCGGCTCTGCACTTGCTCCTTTCACAGTCACAATCGTCTTTGCACCTGGAACTACCACCTTTAAACCTCCCATCACTACTGGCTTTGGTTTCTCAACAATTGCTTCCTCTTTCACAATTTCTTTCTCTAACTTGTCACTCGACTTTATCATCATGACGGCCTGAGATGGTTTTTGATTGCCATTACCCTGCACCAATTCTATCATATTTGTTTCGTGGTGATTCGGCAGTGGATTCTGGGTAATGTTTGGGGCTTCGGGAGCCTGTACTTCAATTCTCCTCTCATCGATAAGATCTTGAATGGCATTCTTTAATTGCCAACACTTCTCAGTATCGTGGCCCAATGTTCCCGAACAGTATTCACATCTGACAGAAGAATCAAGATTTTTCGGAGGTGGGTTCGGAACTTTTGGCGCAACTGGTCTTAACATCCCCAATTCTTTCAACCTGTGGAAAAGACTGGTATATGATTCCCCGAGAGGAGTGAATGTTTTTCTTGCTTTGTTTCTCCAATCAGCGTCCGGCCTGGGTCTATTCTGGTTTCGGTAAGGTTTAGGGGTTGGGTATGTGTTTTGGGTGTGGTACACATTGTGTGGAGCTTGAGCTCTCCACACGTGGGGTGGTGGTGGTGGGTAAGCTTGGGCTTGAGGGTGGTGGTAATGTGGTACAGTTGGTGGGTATGGTGGTGGTGGTGGGTTATATGGGCTTGGTGTGTTATAGGGGTTTGGCGGGTAAGATGGTGGTGGTGGATTATATGGAGTTGACGGGCTTGGTGGGTGTTGGCGGTAGGGTCTTGGTGGGTTATAATGTGGGTTGCGACTCCATGACCTACTTTCAATGGTTGCTACTTCTTCTTTCTTCTTCTTTCCCATCACTCCTCCGTTTCCACTCTGTATAGCTTGATTGGTGGCTTTGATAGCCGAAAAACTCATAATCTTGTTTGTCTTCAAACCTTCCTCTACGAAACTCCCCATTTTCACAACTTCATTAAAACTCTTTCCAATTGCTGACACTAGATGGCCGTAGTATGTTGGCTCCAAAGCCTGCAGAAAACAATCCACCATCTCTCCTTCTTTCATTGGTGGATCCACTCTAGCGGCCTGTTCCCTCCATCTAAAACCGTATTCTCTAAAGCTCTCTCTTGGCTTTTTCTCCATCTTGGTAAGGGACAACCTGTCGGGTATGATCTCCAAATTGTACTGAAAGTCACTAGCGAAAGCTTGTGCTAAGTCATCCCAGACGAACCACCTTGTATGGTCCTGTCGGGTGTACCATTCCAGAGCTGATCCACTCAAACTTTGGCCGAAGTACGCCATCAACAATTCATCTCTACCTCCCGCGCCTCTCATCTTGCTACAGTATCCTCTGAGATGAGCTACCGGATCCCCGTGTCCGTTGTACATGTCGAACTTTGGCAACTTGAATCCCGCAGGAAGCTGCACCTCAGGGAACAAACACAGGTCTTTGTAGGCTACACTTACTTGCCCTCCCAGTCCTTGCATATTGCGGAAAGCATTCTCAAGACTTTTCACTTTCCGAGCCATCTCTTCCTGCCCGGCACTTGCTTCCATCATCGGAGCGTGAGACTCGTGTTGTCTGAAAGTAGGCTCCGGAGGGTAGTAGTGAGGATCCTGGATATGAAACATCGGTTCACTAGAGGATTTATGGATAACAGCGGGCGGAGGTGCCACATATACAGGAGCGACTTGTGGTATCTGAGGTGGTGCCTGCTTGGCTGGAGGTGGTGGTATTTGGGAGGTGGAAGCATAGTAGTGAGGGTAGTCGGGGTAGGTGGAGGATGAGTTCATTGTCGGTGGCTCTGGGTTAGGATTGGCGGGAGGGACATATGCAGGGTTAGCAGGGTAGGCTGGTAATGGTTGACCTCTTGACCAAGCCTGGTACATTTCGGCCATCTGCTGTCTTAACTTGTACATTTCTTCTTTCATCCCTGCCACATCCACGATCTCTTCTTCGTGAGCAGGGTCTACAATGGTTGCCTCGATCTCCTGGGACACAACCTTTGTCATCTTTTTGTACCTGGTGTTGTATGGGTGGGTAGCCAGTATGCCAGTTGCCTAGAAAATCTGGACTCACAAACATCAACACTCGTTAGTTGTTAGCGCATAAATAAGATGCAACGACTTTAAAAGCAAATACATTTCTCGAGTCGTTATGCATCATCCCGGCCGCTGCTCACTTCAATCATCTTTTTCTTTTTCGCTCTTTTGTTTTCTTTCTTTCTTTTCTTCTTTTCTTTTCTCTATTGCTTTTTCTCTTTTCTTGCTTTTTCCTCTTTTTTTTCTTTTCTTGCTTTTTCTTTTCTCTCTTTTTCCTTGTCGTTTTCATAATTACGCTCCTATTTATTTGCCTAGCGGATTCAAAGGAACTGACATAAAACAAAAGAATTGGTAACAACACTTGTTTTCTCATTGATAATTCAAAACACTGATTACAAAGTGATGTTTAAAATGAAAGATGATGCATGACCTAAGAGTACATTAATGCACCTAGTGCCCGCGAGGCATCGTTCGGCCTTGCCGCGGGCCTATATGCTAAACCCCTTTGAAGCCTATCCAGGTCGGCCATGACTTGTTGTACAAAAACTTCACTGCAGATACAAAAGTTCCCCGAGACATATCTTCACAAAGCTGAGTCTTCCGGGTGATGTATTGGGCGATGCGAACAATCTTTTCTCTGATGACCCCTTTTTCTTGCAATAGCCGGCTTATTTGTTGAGTGCGAGCATCCAAGGTGTGTTGGTTGTCCTTTTGCACTTGTTGCAGCTCCAATTCTAACCTAGCCATAGTCGTGTAGCAGTGTTCTCTTTCTTCCTCAAGATCTTTGATAATCTTGTTACTCTTGACTGTGGCTGAGATCATTTTCTTTCTAAGCTGAGCTATTTCAACATCATGCTTGCCTTGTAGCTGCCGGACCAACTTGGCTCTTTCCTCGGCGTCTTTGTCTATTTGCTTCCGAGCCTTGACTAACTCTTTTTCAGCTACGTCCAAATCAAAGCTATAGTCGTTTACTTTCCGCCGGAGAATCTCAATTAACTTTTCATCTCGGGCTGAACGAACTGGGGTCTCGGATGCAATTTTCATTTGAGCTATTTGAGCCTTCAACACATCATTTTCTTTCTTCAGTTGTTTCTTTTCTACTTCATCGGATGCTGCTTGCAAGCCACTTTCGAAATGAAGATTTCTCAGTTTATCTTCCAACAAACTGATTTTGGCCTTATATTCTTTCTCCTTGGCCGCCCATTTCCGATTTTCCTCGGATTGCTCTATCGGGTCTTGCAAGTGAGGTCTCTTTGAAAGACGTTCGTGTTCAACCCCTCGTCGGTACCATGTGGAGTACCCAGGTGATATCTCCCATTTTGCTCTATTCGGCACACAAGTATCAATCTTCAAATTTTGGCACTCGTTCCAGATTTGCCGGATTTTTGCTTCCGGGAATTGCCCGTCCGGACCAATCTCCACAGCTTGCACACCGAGATCCCCATCTCTTGGAATAATCTGACACCGACCCAACTGTCGCAGGGCTCTGTATGGTGCATAAGGTTGTATACTCTTCAAACCCATGATCAAAAATGGCGATCCCTCCGTTGGCATGTATATCACCTCGTCAAGAGGTAACCAATCATACGTCCAATCGATTTGACCGTCAGTTAGTGATCGAAGATACACAATCCAACCTTGGACTCCTTCTGGCAACTTTACTTCCTTTGTCCTCGTACCGAACTCTTCCAAACATGTCCGTTCGGCCGAACCATAGCTTGAGTACGAAGGATGGTGGCATAGGTGCTAAATTAGCCAGATTTGCAAGATCAAGTTACACCCTTCGAAAAAGCTAGCCCCTGCTTTGCACGCAGTCAGAGCACGATAGATATCCGCAACGATCATCGGGGCCAGAGTACAGTTTTCTTGTACTATCAGTGTGGTAGCTATTCCGGCAACTTTTATATTAATATGTCCATCTTTCCTCGGGAATACAACAACTCCGAGAAATGCCACCAAAAATGCGAACCTCCGGTGTTCTTCCCATTTCGCCCGGTTGGACTTGCAACATAGCTTGTTGGTAAGATCATTGAAACCCCCAACGTGTCCAAACCTATTGTAGATGAAGCTTAAAGAACAAAACCCATCGGCCAGATCTTCATTATGAACATTCCGTGCAATTTTCAAAGAGTCGAGGAAGCGATGTACTGTCACCGTCCTCGGAGATACCGGGTATTTTCCTTTCAACGGAACCTCGGTTTTCCCAATGTAAAAGGCAATCTCCTCCAAAGTCGGGGTAAGTTCAAAATCTGGAAAATGAAATACGTTGTGTGCCGAATCCCAAAATGTGACCAACGCTCTAACCACATCACCTCGAGGAACCATGTCTAGTAAACCCGTGAGGCCTTTCAAGTACTTTTTGACCCAGTCTTGACCATCGGATCCCATGTCCTGCCACCATAATCTCAACTCCAAAGGGATTTTATTTAGGGAAAATTGTTCATTCATCATCGTGCTCGTCCTGCACATTTATTAAGGTGATTTTATTTAGAAAAGGAAAAATCTTTTTCAATGCAAGTTTTCAATTTTTGAATGAAAGAAAAAGGAAAATGATTTTTCGAAGTGGCCATTTTTGCAAAAACAGCCTTCCGTCGTCCTTTCGGAACATTCGGCCATTTCCAAAAATAGCAATCACCTCGATTATTTGAAAAGAAAATCTTTTTGGTCTTTTCTAAAAGTGTGGTTGGACCCGTTTAAGGGTTGCCTACGTATCCCACCTAATGGCGAGAATCAAACCTGCGTAGTTCGGTCAGATTATTTGACCAATTATTTCAAAAATGTTCCACCTATTTTTTTTCAAATTTTCAAATTTTCCGGATACCTATTTTCTACAAATCATTATTTTCCTCTCTCTCTTTTTCCTTTTTCAACAATTTTTCTATCCTCGGGATTTCCGCCGGTCCGCATAACGATCAAGGATAATAAAATGCAACACATAGCATGCTCGGTCTTTTCAATACCGGGTCACCTGTCCTAGACGGACCCAACCCCTGTGTTGAGTCCCCTAAGTCAGATATGATGCAAATAATCGTCCTAGACCTATGTTCAAAATCTTACAGTTTCATAGAGTGCTAGACCGTGTACCCGAGCGGACAACTCGAATCGAGGAGGGGGCTACGTACCGGTGACCCGCGGAGTCAATCGGCTTTGTAACTTATCCGGCCTCTGTTTTTCTTAATTTAAGGTGACATTTAACAGAAAGGGGAGTCTCAACCAGTAAGCACATCCCCGGGGGAGAAGAGAGAAGGGTTTTCGGCACAGTTTTATATATACAGTTCACATAATATCAAAAGCGATAAAGCACATAGCATGTTATTAAAATCACATAATGAAGTCAAACAAAAACGCGAACGGCAGTTCTAAGGAGCTCGAGTTCTTAAACCCTGAAACCGAAGTTCAGGGTTGGGTCCCCAAGCAGAGTCGCCAGAGCTGTCACACCTCCCTTTTTACTACCCCAACACACTTAAGATGTATAAATACACTTGTAGGGTATACCCCGACGCTCAATTACCCAAGACGGATAAAATAACGTAAGGGAAGGAGTTTTTCCAATTTAAGGACAATCGGTTCGGGATTTTATTAGAGATTAATCGGAGTCGCCACTTGGGAATGACAATGGTGTCCCAAGTCACCGGTTAATCCCGAATCCGAGGAATTTTGACTCTTGAAATGTCTGCGAAGCAGAGGTCCGGATAAGGAACTCTGTTAACCCGGGAGAAGGTGTTAGGCACTCCCGGATTCCGTGGTTTTAGCACGGTCGCTCCACTGTCATTCTTGACTTTTGTTTGACTCAGTTATAGATTTTAACAACATAATGTGCTTTTACGTTAAATATTATTTTTAAGAATTTGCGACATCGCGGAAACACGCCTCGAGTCATACCGCAACCAGTACGCCTATGACTTTTGGTGTATTTCGGCTTTGCCGAGATTTGGATTTGAGTCGCACCAAGTGCGCACTCGTTCATAGGAAGGTATATTAAAATCGTGCCTTAAGATAGTCTATATCGGCTTTTAACTTTGGGAGAGGCTATGGAATTCGCTATTAGCCTCTCCGGTTCTATTATGTTATTCTATTACTAAATAGGGGGCCCCGGTGTTTGTTATTCGGGCGAGGCTCATCCCAATTTTTATTAAAGGATACTAATATTTGGCTAAGTTTTCTATATTTGTTCTTGCCTTAAACGATTTTGTATCATTAAACACTCTGGGCCCGTCGAATTTTATTATTGGGCCTCGGTCTTGGAACGATCCTCAGCTTAATGCCAAATGTACCCAGGCAGTCTTCAGATTTATATTTGGGCAACCAGTCGAGTAACACCATGGTTCAGGCCCATATCGTAAGTTAGGCCCAAAACCAACAATAACAGAGAAAGCAAAAGAGTATACACATTTGAACTCAAAGAAAGAATCAGATTTCATTTTTTATTGATCAATTAAAGAGAAAAGTCATAATACAAATTGGGAAATAAAACTATCTACTAACAGAGAATTTTGTGTTTATCTACGAGAGGCTATGTAACTGTTTAGGAAACTCTTCATTTCTTTTGAATTCCTTGTCGTGCGACATTTTTGGCACCAAATCTAAATTTCTGCTTTCTATTCTCTCACAGATGGTGAGAACACGTGCTACTCGCGAGGATGAGGCACATGCGCCCCCTGCTGCCGCCGCCAGAGGCTGGGGCCGTGGTAGAGGACGGAGACGCGCCCGAGGTGCAGCCACGGCACCCGCGCGCGCTGCCGCTGAGGTGCCACCGGTGGATCAGGTTGGAGCGCAGGCACTTAGTACACCGACTACAACTGCTACTACTCCAGCACTCCAGGAGACCCTGGCCTAGTTCATGAGTATGTATATCACTTTAGCTCAGGCAGGGTTGCTCCCTCTCACTCCATCTACATCTCAGGCCGGGGGAGGGGCCCAGACTCCTGCAGCCGCTACACCTGAGCAGCGAGTGCCAGTGGGACAGGTTCCAGAGATTTTTGTTATGCCTCCTGCCGCCCCAGCACAACCCGGAGGTTGGCCAGCTGCCTCCGAGGACGAGCGGCGTAGATTGGAGAGGTTCAAGAAATATGATCCTCTAGTGTTCAGTGGTTTGGCTACAATGATGCATTCGGTTTTTTGGAGGAGTGTCATCGTATTCTTTGTACCATGGGGATAGTGGAGACCAGTGGGGTTTCCTTCACTGCTTTTCAGCTTCGTGGGGCCGCTTATGATTGGTGGCACACGTATGAGTTGGATAGTCCAGAAGAGTCTTTTTCATTGACCTGAACACAGTTTTCAGATCTGTTTTTGAGGGAGTTTGTTCCCTAGAGCCTTAGGGATTCTTGGCGATCGGAGTTTGAGCGGTTGCGACAGGGCTCCATGTCAGTATCAGAGTATGCTATCAGATTCATCCGTCTAGCCAGGCATGCACCGGCTTTGGTAGCCACGGTCCGGGAGAGAGTGCGGAGATTTATTGAGGGCCCGATTCCGCCGATCCGGTCCAGCATGGCCAGAGAGTTGGAGACAGATATATCTTATCAGCAGGCAGTTAGCATTGCCGGGAGGATCGAGAGTATGCTCCCTAGAGAGCGGGGAGATAGAGAGGCCAAGAGGTCTCGTGAGTCGGGCCATTTCTCTGGTGCCCGTACTTCAGCAGTCGGTCGTTTTGGCAGGGGTTATTCCGGTCATCCAGTTCACTCAGCATTGCCCGCAGCCGGTAGTACCCCAGCTCTTCCCAGCACCTCGGGAGCCTTATTATGCTCCCCCAGTTTCCAGTGCACCTCCTGCGCGGGGTCCTTCCATGGGTCAGACTAGTGGGGGTGAGGCCGGTCAGTCACAGTCACCGTGTCCTCCCAGAGCTTGCTTTGGGTGCGGGGATACTCGCCATCTGGTCAGGGAGTGCCCCAGGCGTAGGAGGGGAGCACCTCATCAGTCTTCGCAGCCTCAGCGTAGTTCTCAGGGCCAGCAGGCTATCATTCCAGCTCCAGCTGCCACTCCACCTGCCCAGCCAGCCAGGGGCGGGGGTCAGAGTTCCAGAAGCCGCCCTCGAGAGGGGGGACAGGCCAGATTCTATGCTATTCCCGATCGCGCTGTGGCTGTTGCATCTGATTCTGTTATCACAAGTATTATTCTGGTTAGTCACAGGGAGGCATCGGTTCTATTCGACCCTGGTTCCACTTTTTCATATGTGTCTTCTTACTTTGCTTCTCATCCGGGTGTGCCTCGGGATTCTTTGAGTGCCCCCATTTATGTTTCCACTCCGGTGGGTGATTCTTTGGCTGTGGACCGCGTATATCGGTCGTGTTTGATTACCATTAGTGATTTTGAGACCAGAGCGGATCTATTGTTGCTCGGGATGGTCGATTTTGATATTATTCTGGGCATGGACTGGTTGTCGCCCCATTATGCTATTCTTGATTGTCACGCCAAGACCGTGACGCTGGCTATGCCGGGCATTCCACGTATTGAGTGGAGTGGTACTCTAGATCACACCCCTAGCCGTGTTATTTCTTTTCTCAGAGCTCAGCGTATGGTTGAGAAGGGATGTGCTGCTTATCTAGCCTATGTGCGGGACGTCGGTATTGACACTCCCTCTATTGATTCCGTTCATGTGGTACGTGACTTTGCTGATGTATTTCCAGCTGATCTTCCGGGCATGCCGCCCGACATAGATATTGACTTTGCTATTGACTTGTTGCCGGGCACTCAACCCATTTCTATTCCACCGTACCGTATGGCTCCTCCTGAGTTGAAGGAGTTGAAGGATCAATTACAGGAGTTATTGGGCAAGGGTTTTATTCGACCCAGTGTTTCGCCTTGGGGTGCTCCTGTATTGTTTGTGAAGAAAAAGGACGGTTCTATGCGTATGTGTATTGACTATCGTCGGCTGAACAAGGTTACAGTGAAGAACCGGTATCCTTTGCCCCGTATTGATGATTTATTTGACCAGTTACAGGGCGCACATGTGTTTTCTAAGATTGATTTGCGCTCTGGGTATCACCAGCTGAAGATTCGGGAGCTAGATATCCCGAAGACTGCCTTCAGGACCCGGTATGGTCACTATGAGTTCCTCGTGATGTCTTTTGGGTTGACTAATGCCCCAGCAGCATTTATGCACTTGATGCACAATGTGTTCAGGCCTTATCTGGACACGTTCGTGATTGTTTTCATTGATGATATTCTAGTATATTCCCGGAGTCGGAAAGAGCACGAGCGGCATTTGAGGACAGTGCTTCAGATTTTGAGAGAGAAGCAACTATATGCCAAGTTCTCTAAATGTGAATTCTGGTTGAGTTCAGTGGCATTTTTGGGCCACGTGGTGTCGAGTGATGGTATTCGAGTAGATCCGAGGAAGGTGGAGGTCGTGCAGAGTTGGCCCAGACCCTCCTCCGCTACTGAGATTCGTAGTTTCCTTGGTTTGGCGGGCTATTACCGTCGTTTCGTAGAGGGGTTCTCTTCGATTGCAGCACCTATGACTAGATTGACCCAAAAGAGTGCCCCTTTTCAGTGGACAGACGAGTGTGAGGCGAGCTTTCAGAAGCTCAAGACAGCTTTGACTTCGGCCCCTATATTGATGTTGCCTACGGGTTCAGGGTCCTATACTGTATATTGTGATGCCTCACGAGTTGGACTCGGTGCGGTATTGATGCAGGACGGTAGGGTGATTGCCTACGCGTCGAGACAGCTGAAGGTGCATGAGAAGAATTACCCTGTTCATGATTTGGAGCTAGCTGCCATTGTTCACGCCTTGAAGATTTGGCGTCATTACTTATATGGGGTCCCTTGTGAGATCTACACTGATCACCGGAGCTTGCAGCACTTGCTTAAGCAGAAGGACCTGAATATGCGTCGGAGGAGATGGTTGGAGCTACTAAAGGACTATGATATTACTATTCTCTATCATCCGGGCAAGGCTAATATGGTTGCCGATGCCTTGAGTCGTCGAGCAGAGAGTTTGGGGAGTTTAGCATATCTACCAGTTTCAGAGAGGCCTATGGCGATGGATGTTCAGGCTCTAGCCAGGCAGTTTGTTAGATTGGATCTTTCGGAGCCCAACCGGATTCCGGCATGTGTGGTTTCTCGGTCTTCTCTATTTGACCGCATAAGGGAGCGTCAGTTCGACGACCCTCATTTGCTTGTCCTCGTTGTGAGTACCCACCCATCGTACTTAGAGAGTCAGCTCTAATACCAATTGTAATGACCCGGCCCAACACTGTGCATATATTGTCCGCTTTGGGCCTAGCCCGCACGGTTTTGTTCCTCATCAGGCCTGTTACAGGAACCACTGGGGAAAAGGCATATACACATGTTGGTCCAGCATCTTTACTTAACTAGCCCAGGACTCCCTCTCAATTCCGATGTGGGATATTTGGAGAACTATAGTGCTTGTTCCAGGAACCACTGTACTCAACATCTATCTCATCTAGGTCCCACACTGACCACATCCTCGCTTGTACCACTACGGTATACAACCATCTCAATATATGGAGACATGAACAACTAGGGAAAACGCGTCCACACAATTTGGTCCAACACCTTTACTTAACTAGCCCAGGACTCCCTCTCAATTCCGATGTGGGATATTTGGAGAACTACAATGCCTGTTCCAGGAACCACTGTACTCCGCCCACCAACAAGGATTCAACGTCCTCGTTGAGGGTACCCAACGCATCGTACTTAGAGAGTCGGCTATGATACCAATTGTAACCGACCCGACCCAACACTGTGTATATATTGTCCGCTTTGGGCCTAGCCCGCACGGTTTTGTTCCTCCCCAGGCCTGTTACAGGAACCACTAGGGAAAAGGCCTATACACATGTTGGTCTAGCATCTTTACTTAACTAGCCCAGGACTCCCTCTCAATTCCGATGTGGGATATTTGGAGACCTACAGTGCCTGTTCCAGGAACCACTGTACTCCGCCCACCAACAAGGATTCAACGTCCTCGTTGAGGGTAACCAACGCATCGTACTCAGAGAGTCCGCTCTGATACCAATTGTAACGACCCGGATAGAGTGAAGTTGATTCAGGAGAGGCTTCTCACAGCACAGTCACGCCAGAAGAGTTATGCAGACCGTAGGGTTCGAGAGTTGTCTTTCATGGTTGGTGATAGAGTATTGCTGAAGGTTTCACCCATGAAGGGTGTCATGAGGTTCGGGAGGAAAGGGAAGTTGAGTCCCAGGTACATTGGTCCTTTTGAGATACTCAGGAGAATTGGAGATGTGGCATACGAGTTAGCCTTGCCACCCAGCTTATCCAGCGTTCATCCGGTATTCCATGTGTCTATGCTCCGGAAGTACATTGGGGATCCATCTCATGTATTAGACTTCAGTACCATTCAGCTTGATGGTGATCTATCATATGATGTGGAGCCTATTGCTATTTTGGGGCGCCAAGTAAGAAAATTGAGGTCGAAGGAGATTGCGGCAGTTAAGGTGCAGTGGAGAGGTCGGTCCGTGGAGGAGGCTACTTGGGAGGTTGAGCAGGAGATGCGGAGCAGATACCCTCAGCTATTTGAGACTTCGGTATGTTTCTTGACCCGCTCGAGGACGAGCGTTTGCTTAAGAGGGGGAGAATGTGACGACCCGGCCCATCGTCACGGGAATTACCACCCCGTTATGTTGTAATTACATAATTCATGCTTTTATATCAGTGTTAGAGTCTATCGGGGGAGTTAGGAGTGAATTGGATTGGAAATGAGGCATATAGCCTTTTTGGAGGAAACTTGAATAAGAAAAGTCAACCCGGAGTTGACTATTTAGTTAGAGGGCTCGGAATCGGATTCTGATGATTCGGTTATTTCCGGGAGGTGAATTGTGACTTAGGGGAGCGATCGGAATTGAATTTGGAGGCCCGGTGTAGAAATAGGCTTGAATTGGCTAAGGTTGAATTTTGGCGAAATCCGAATGGTAGGTGAGATTTTGATCCGGGGGTCGGAATGGAATTCCGACAGTTGCAGTAGCTCCGTTAGGTGATTTTGGATGTGCTTGCAAAATTTCAGGTCATTCGGGCGTCGTTTAGTCGGGTTTTTGATTGATTGTGTAATTCGGAATGTTTTAAGGAATTTAGGCTTGAATTCGATGTGAATTATGGGTTTTGATGTTATTAGACGTGTTTTGAGGATTGGAGCAAGTTCGAATAAGGTATTAAGATGTGTTAGTGTGTTTGGATGAGGTCCCGGGGGCCTCGGGGTGTTTTCGGATGATTAATCGGGAGAAAAACATGGAAATTGCAGGTTTGAAGGTTCTGGTTCTGTTGTTTTCGCTCCTGCGGAAATGGGGGCGCAGGAGCGAGTCCGCAGAAGCGGACGAGAAGGCGCAGAAGCGGAGGAGACCGCTGAAGCGGAGCTTGGCTCGCAGGGGCGGCTTCGCTGGTGCGAGAGGGATATCGCGAAGCGGTCTGGAGGCGTGATGGAGACGACCGCAGAAGCGGATTGTGGATCGCATAGGCGAGTCCGCAGGAGTGGACTCTTGATCGCAGAGGCGGAAAGGACCGCAGGGGTGGAAGAATGGTCCGCAGAAGCGAAAATCGCAGTGAATTAATTGTATCAGAAGTTAGAAAATTTCAGAAATATTTCACACATTTGGGTCTCGGCTTAAGGAGGCGATTTGGGCGATTTTGAAGAGAAACTCAAGGGAAATCATCAGGTAATCAACTATGGACTCAAACTACGATTAGTATTGATAATATTATGCTATTATATCATGAAAATGGAGGGATTTGGGGTGATTCATGGAAGATTTAACCCTAGGCTTGAACTTTAGAAAATCAAGGTTTTGAATGGGCAAATGGAGTCCGAATTTGGTAAATTTGATATGCCTAGACTCGTATAGAGACGAGGGTTCCGAATATATAACTTTTATAATTTTTTCGAGAAGCGCACCAAAAGTCGGGTTTTGACAACTTGTGGGTTTTGATATAATTTGGGTTATTTCGAATGAATTGCGTGAAATTAGCATATATTGATGCATTCTCTATGATTTTGAGCAGATTTGGCACCCGAGGAGATTGATTTGCGAGGCAAGCGCAAGGCGGATTGAAGCTTCTACCGGTTCGAGGTGAGTGGTGATAGTAAATAATGTACTGAGGGTTTGAAACCCCGTACTAGCACTTCACAGTGCTATGTTGAGATGAGACACACGTCTTGAGACGAGTGTGGTGACATTGTGATTGGGGACTTGGACTTGGTCCTTCCCGGCTAATAGAATACTGTGTTGTATGACTGCTAATGAGATTATAACTGTACAATTGGGCTAATAGCCATGTTTGGGGCCTTGTGCCGATCGGTAGAGCATTAGGGAACCTATAGGGGCCGGGTCGTTACAATGAGTACAGTGGTTCCTGGAACAGGCACTGTAATTCTCCAAATATCCCACATCGGAATTGAGAGGGAGTCCTGGGCTAGTTAAGTAAAGATGCTGGACCAACATGTGTATAGGCCTTTTCCCCAGTGGTTCCTGTAACAGGCCCGGGGAGGAACAAAACCGTGCGGGCTAGGCCCAAAGCAGACAATATATACACCGTCGGACTTCGGTAGGCAAGTGATAAAGTCCATAGTCACGCTCTCCCATGGACGCTCTGCAACTAGTAATGGCTCCAAAAGTCCTCCGGGTTGTTTTTGTTCAACCTTGTCCTGTTGACAGACAAGACAAGTCTGCACATAGCACTCTATGTTATCTCGCATGCGTGGCCAATAGTAGACTAACTCAACCAAGGCCCTAGTGCGATGTTGGCCTGGATGACCAGCCCACATTGTATCATGACTCTCCCTTATGATCCGCCGTCTGATGTCTCCAAACTTAGGCCGACCCGTGGTAAGTAATTGGTCGTCTTCTATCCAAAAATGTCTCGTGTTTCCCTGGTTGGCTAACTCGATAAGTTGTTTGGCTGCTGGATCATGTTGCATGCCTTCTTTTATAGCCTCACGAATGTCCCAAGTTGCTGAAGTGATGGAAGCAAGCTCGGCTTTCTGGCTCAAGGCATCAGCAACAACATTACCTTTTCCCGGCTTGTACTCTAGCTTATAATCAAACTCGGCCAAGAAGTCTTGCCACCTAGCTTGTTTTTAGAGAGCTGCTTGGCATAATCTCGCAAAAATGCGAATAATCTCTACTCCGAGGTCGTATCGACAAATGGTTTAATGAATTGAAAACTACACTCATAGATCTTCAATTATGTGGATAGATCACCCGATAATTCCAAGTCAATTGGGAGAAAAACATAGTAATATTTGGCCTAAAGTTTAAGTAAATTATAAATGTAAGTTGCGACAACTTTTCTCGACTTTTTCTCCATAACTTGTTTGACTTTAATACTTATGACATATATATTATATGATTCAAATGCCTTAATACACGATCTCCTAATCATATTACGTACCTCCAATTTTACTCGAAATACGGGTTACAACATCCTTGATTCGTTTAACTTCTAATACTTTACCACTCTTATACACCCTTCTATCATTAGACCAATAGGATTAACTTCTTATCATCTCAAAGATAATATCTTCTTGGATTTACATCAACTAACTTATGGCGTGATCTAACGTATGCAAGTATGGGTTGTAACATTATCACTTTTACAATTTGGAGGTGGTTTGTGATCTTGAATATCATATGTTGTGCTAAGGTGATGTGGTGTGATGGTATTCACAGTTAGAGGCTCAGACTTGTCGTCAATCTCTTTGGTTCTGTTCTTATTTTATTCCCCACCGAAAAGAAAGCTAGAGTATCTGGAGATAGCAGTATAAGAAGACATGGCGATAAGAAATCTGTAAAGAAATTTTTTACTGATAAAGCTGGAGTTCTCAAGCAGTAATCTAAGGTAAGTTGGAGAAGAAAAGGAAGTTGTAAAAGTAAAGAGTTAGAATGAGGAGAAGTGGAGAAGTTATAGATGGAAAAATTGCAATCATAATTACGTAGAAAACTAGCAAAACTATTTGCTAAATCATGGAACAACACGTGTTTGGGGTCATTATACGAGAAGACGTGCGTCCTTTCAAGCGTTAGAGTTTGTTTAGGAACTTTCTCGCCAAGAAAGGACCTCTTATCTACTTTTCGGTAAGTTGCGTCACAAAAAAAGCAGGGTACTATTGATATAGGAAAAATTGGTTAGTGACAGCTGAACGAATGACGAGATGTCATGTGGAACTAAAGACAGGTCGAACATGAGTCAGCAAAGAGCTGACACCGATGTAAGTATGCAATCAATGCTGAACGAATCCCAAAGACAGAGGCGGTAACAAAGATTCAAAGTATTGTCATCGGATAACATTCAATGGGCAGTCATTATAAGAAATATCTACATTTATAGCCAATTGTTATGCTTCCATCAATGTCAGTTTTATTCTCATTCAAGAAGAGCTTGATTTTGGGGATCTTGTCTCCCTGAATAGGGATAAATAGAAGGATTAGCATCCATTATGGGGGCAAAAAATATTCTGCACACAAAAACCTACAACCTACTTTCATACGCTCAGTTTTACTTCTTGAACATTGCTCTCCCTCTTGCCACCGGAAAGGCTTAGTTCTTAGTCAGACTTGTAGTCTTCCTTAATTTTATTTGACAATCTTACTTTTGTTCGTAATTATTTATTATTTTTAGGTCAAATCGATCCGTTTGTCTATAAATTATGCTATAAAATTTAATTTTACAATTTTACGGGTAAACATCGAATAAACGTTATGTTATGAGTTAATTTTGAGGTTAATAGTTAAATTAGGTCGAAAATCTATTTTCTTTATATGGTTCTAGAGTTCGGTGCATTTCTAATTCTTGATTTATTATCTAATGCTTGTGTTCATGTTATATTGCTCACAATGTTCAACATGGAATGATAAATATCACACTTTGAGAAGCAAATGTGATTGTTGTCTAATTAGGTATGGACTTTCATTTTTACATTTCGTAAAGATCCTACTTTCTGTAGTCATACCATTGCTATGATAGAATTTCATGCTATTTCTTCCGCATAGAAAACAAGATTTTCATGTTCAATTCGTTTGTTGATGTCATTTAAAGTTTCTTGGTTAAACTGAAATTGGTCTTGTAATTTCTTTTTCACTGAGATAATAATAAGTTGTATATATTCTGAAAAATAATAACTGTTGATATACTATTTGACTGAAAATTAGTTTAACAGTAAAGGATAAAAATTGAATTAGGATGACGGAGTAACGATTAATTTATAGGTCGCAAATAAAATTAGAAGAAACTCATCTTTATTTTTAATTAGATGTCAAGTTAGAATTTATCTTTCTTTGGCTTTAAAAAGTTAGAGGTGTTACGAAGAAAGAAAACAAATGAACGGTATTTTAATACTTTCTATAGAAATTGAATCACTTTTTGCAGTTGTAAAGATGTCACGATCCGGAATTCCTACTCTCGGGAGTTGTGATAACGCCTACTAATGAGAGCTACGCAAGCCAAACTTATTTACTTTTGCATTAATAATCTAATCCCTTTTAACAATTATCAGCAATAATACAAAAGCAATGAAATTGAATAATAAGCGGAAGTCTTAATGTTATAGAAACAGAATAGAAATGCGGAAATATTCAACAAAAGCCTCTACTCAAGACTGGTGTCATAATAGTCACGAACTGCTAAGAATACTAAATACAAACATCTAAAAGAGAACATAAACTGTTTGTCTCGAATACAATGAGATAACATACAAAATAAAGGACAGAGGAGACGACGGGCCTGCGGACACCTACAAGGCTACCTCGGGTCTCGCTGCACTGAAGGCCTACTCCCTACACTATTGTCGTTGTGTCTGAAACCTGGATCTGTGCAAAATAGCACAGAGTGTAGTATCAATACAACCGACCCCATGCGCTCGTAAATGTCTAGCCAAACCCCGGCGAAGTAGTGACGAGTCTAGACCAGACTACCACATAAACTTGTGCAATTTCATATATATATATACACACACACACACACACACATCGGAATCAAAATACAACACAGATAAACAATATGGGAGGGGGGCATGCTGTGGGGAAACAACAATTTCCAAATAAGAGTCGTCCAATAACGAAGGAAAACAACACAACTCAATCAAAAGTAATGAAACAAAAAGCA
The DNA here is from genome assembly GCA_032618575.1 of Nicotiana noctiflora. Lineage (NCBI taxonomy): Eukaryota > Viridiplantae > Streptophyta > Magnoliopsida > Solanales > Solanaceae > Nicotiana > Nicotiana noctiflora. The sequence goes on along the minus strand of JASVEL010000365.1, from coordinate 39,351 downwards.
ACAAGTACAAGGCATCACCCTTCATACTTTTACTCTCATACTCACCAAGCAATAACATGCGCACGACATTACCCTTCGTGCTTTTGCTCTCATTCCTCACATATATCAATAGAATCGACATGGAATGGTATATCATGTGACACGACATTACCCTTCGTGCTTTAACACTCTTTTCTCATAATAAGCGAACAATGCACAATATTACCCTTCGTGCTTTACACTCTTTCCTTACCATAAAAAAATAATGCACGACATCACTCCTTCGTGCTTTAATACTATTCCTCACCCAAACAACAATCACAAACAAGAGGCAAGGGAATTAATATTTTATAGTAGAAATCCCAACAAGGGAACACAATTAACAATTAGTCCCGGCAAGGGAACACAATTAACAATTAGTCCCGGCAAGGGCATAACATCAACAATCTCAACATCCCGGCAAGGGAGTAATTTAATGACTCATTCTCTTCTTTCACTTTCATCTCATAATTCACATTATCACTTGAGCCAATGCTCCAAACATTTACTTATCCCATATACTTTCACAAATTTGTATTTCAACTCGAGCCAATGCTCCACGAAGTTTAAGATCACAGTTTCTTGCACATACTCTTTACAACATATAGAAACCATCAATTAAGCATGGAAGTTATAACATGAATCAAAATATTCGTAACATAAGGACTCACGGTCATGCTAGATACCAATATATAGATACTCGTCACCATGCATATACATCGTACTCGACAAATTACCACATAGAAAATAAGACTCAACTCTTATTTCCTTAAGCTAGGGTTAAACCAAACACTTACCTCGATGCCTTGAATTCCACTCAAACCTCAACTATAGCTTTACCACGTGATTCCACCTCCAATCCGCTTGAATCTAGTCACAAGTCACTTAATTACTTTAAGAAACACTAAATAAATCAATATGAATGCATAAAAATGAATTTTTCAAAGTTTTTTCTAAAAATTCCAAAATTGCCCCCGGGCCCACGTGGTCAAAACCTGAGGTTCGAACTAAAATCTGATTAACCGTTCCCTCACGAACTCAAATATGATTTTTTTTAAATCGGACCTCAAATTGAGGTCCAAATCCCCAATTTTTAGAAAACCTAGGTTCTACCCAAAACCCCCAATTTTACCCATAAAAACTATTGATTTTAAGTGGAAAATATGTTAAATGATGTTAATGATTGAAGGAATTGAGTAAAAATCGATATACAAATGATTTAGAATAGAACTTATTCTTGAAAAATCGCCTAAGGAGTTTGGGTTTTGAAAGAATGGTAAAAATTCGACTAAGTATAAAATTTGCTGGGCCTCATATCTCTGATTATCCCACCCTATTTTGTCTAAGTATGGGTTTTACCAACTAAACAAGTCCTAAAGGTAAAAACCAATGAGGTATACTGCTGTCCAGCAAGTTTTACTGTAACGACCCGGCCCGTCGTTACGGAAATTACCACCCCGTTATGTTGAAATTGTATGTTTTATGCTTTATTATCAGTATTAGAATATATCGGGTGAGTTAGGAGTGATTTGGATTGAAAATGAAACAAATAGCATGTTTAAAGAAAGCTTGAATATGAGAAGTCAACCAAGAGTTGACTATGGAGTTAGAGTGCTCGGAACCGGATTCTGATGATTCGACTAGTTCCGGGGGATCATTTATGACTTAGGAGAACAATCGGAATTGAATTCGGAGGTCCGGTGTAGTTTTAGGCTTGAATTGGCGAATGTTGAATTTTGGCGAAAACCGGATGGTAGGTGATATTTTGATCCGGGGGTCGGAATGGAATTCCGACAATTTCCGTAGCTTCGTTATGTGATTTTGGATATGTCTGCAAATTTTCAGGTCATTCGGACATCGTTTGATCGGGTTTTGGATTGAATGTTAGTTTTGAAAGTTTTGAATAAACTTAGGCTTGAATCCGTGAGTAAATGGAGATTTTGATGTTTAGTATGGTGTTTTTATGATTGGAACAAGTTCGTATCATGTTTTGGAGTATGTTGGTGGTTTTCGTTGGGGTCCTGGGGGTCTCGGGATGAATCCGGGGGTCCAAACGGACCATTTTTGGAAGAAAAGAGAAAGCTGGTTGCTGTCATAAACGCAGCAGGCTTTTGCTCTCCGCGATCGCGGGGAGGGGGACGCGATCGCGTAGAGCTGGGGGCTAGGGCATCGCGATCGCAGGATCACCAGTCGCGATCGCGTAGAGTTAGCCGGGTGGCCATCGCGATCGCATGAGCATCTACGCGATCGCGTAGAAGAGAAATGGGGTCCAGGGAAAAATGTGCTACGCGATCGCAGGAAGAGGGACGCGATCGCGTGAAGCCGGATGATTGTACATCGCGATCGCGTGAGGAGAGTCGCGATCGCGTGAGGCCGAAATCTTTGAACATCGCGATCGCGTGAGTGGAGTCGCGATCGCGTAGAACAAATGGGTCTGGCAGAGAATTTAATCACAGAACAGAGGGTTACGGGTTCATTAACCCAAAACTCAATTTTGAGCCCTAGAGAGAAGAAAAGTCGAGAAAATCACTGAGAAGTCATCGGGTATCCGTCGGAGGTAAGATTCTTGACTCAAAAACATCATTTTATGGTAGAATTAACATCAATCTTCATGAAATTGGGTTGAAATCTTGAAGAAAAGTGGCTTAAATATTGAAAACGGGATTTTTGGATTTGGAAGGCCATTTGAACTCCGATTTCGATAAATTTTATATGCACGGACTCGTGGCGAGATGAGGGTCGCGTTGGTAACTAATTTCGAAATTTTCCGAGCAGTGGGCCCGGGGTCGGGTTTTACCAACTTGGTGTATTTATGCGAATTTCATGTAAATTGAAGTGGGTTATGATTCTTTGACCCGTATTTGATATAATTATTGTTATTTGACTAGATTCTACACACAAGGCAGCGAATTTCAAAGGAAAAGGCATCGCGGACGAGTCTACGACCGGCTAGAGGTGAGTAGTTTGTGTATATGGTAGCCTGAGGGTTCGAAACCCCCGGCTTAGCACATTGTGACGCTAGTAGGGCGTGGTTCGCACACCGTGGTAGGTGCAGGATTGATTGTGACTGGGGATTGAGACTTGGTCCATCCCGGAAATGAGTAATATGTTGTTAGTGTTGGAAATACACTGTATTTGATATATTTGTGGGCTGTAAGCCTTGTTTGGGGCCTTGTGCCGATCTGTAGCGTCCTTAGAGGACAATATTTATGTGATAGCTATAATTGCTTAAATCACTGATCTCAGTCCTGGAAATTGAAATCACACTTTTGAAATGCTAAGTCACCAGCTTTTACAAATTTAATAAAGTTAAAGTATTTTTCATAAATTATGAATTGAGAACTGGAATTAAGGAAAATGAATTGTTTTGTGACTTAATTGCTTATTGTGGACTGAGCATGAGGATCGGGCTGCATGTCGCAGCAGTATTGCGCTTGGGCTGTAGGAGCCCCTCCGGAGTCTGTACACACCCCGGTGAGCGCCGTCGACGTTAAATTGGATCGGGCTACACGTCGTAGCGGTTATGTGCATTGCATTGCATCTGTATTTGTTGAATTACTCTGTGGTAGCTGTATTGTATTGTTGTTGCTAGTTCGTAGGAGATTCGGACCGTAGTGTAGCTTCATATTGTGGTATTTTGTGGATTTCTTACTGTCAGCTACATGTATATATTTGTTACTCACTGAGTACTTAGTACTCACCCCTACTCCCTGCACCTTTTGTGTGCAGACTCAGGTACACAGGAGCAGTAGACGGACATCTCCAGCGTTTACAAGTGTCATATCGGGTTGCTGAGGTAGCTGCCTACGTTCGCAGAACCTAGCTTCTCCTCTCATTTCCAGTTGTTATTTTGTATTTTGTATTCGGACTTGAGTACTTCTATATCGTACTCTCTATTTCCTATTGGGTTTTGTTAGAGGCTCTAGACTTGTGACTCCGGATCTTTGGGAGTGTCAGTATTTTGTTCAAGTATTATTATTATTGGAGTTCTTAAACTCATATATTCTTCTTGGGTTGTCCATTTGGGGACGGGTATTTTGTGATAATTAAATTGTTGGTTTGGCTGGCCTAGCTTGATTGTTGGGCGCCATCACGACCGGATTTGGGTCGTGACACCAATAGAACAGCCCAGAACCTTCTAGCAGGGGTTCTAAGGCATTTCGATACAATTTTAATGTCCGTATCTATCTTCGAAGGGCTACAGAAACTTTAGGAAAAACCTCATTTTCTTGAATTCATATCGTGCGATTTGTGTTATCATGAAATTAAATCTTTCCATATTCTATTCTCTCGCGGATGGCGAGAACACGAGCTAACGGACGTGGCGGACGACCACCATTGGCACCCGGAGGCCGTGGTCGTGGTAGAGGTAGGGCAGCAGTGCCAGTGCCTGCTGACCCACCAGCTGACCAGACTCAAGGTCAGATTCCTACACCAGTGGCCCAAACTCAGGACCAGATTCCAGCGGCAGACGCTCCGACAACTCAGGTTCAGGTACCGGCAGTGCCCATTGTCATACCAGGTCTTCAGGAGACCTTGGCTCAGATCTTATCAGTGTGCACAGGCTTGGCTCAGGTAGTCGCAGCTACTGCTGCAGTATCTTCTTCGCAGGCAGGGGGAGGAAATCAGACCCCCGTGGCTCACACACCCGAGCCAGTCCAGCCAGTTGCGCCCATTGCACGAGCTCCTGCTTATATGGTTCCAGCTTTGCCCGACGATGAGCAGTGTCGTTTGGAGAGATTTGAGAGGCTACGGCCTCCGACATTCAGTGGTGCTGAGGGCGAGGACGCCCAGGGTTTTCTTGACAGATGTCAGTGCATGCTTCGCACCGCGGGTATTCTAGAGTCCAGCGGTGTTTCATTCACCACTTTTCAGTTCACAGGTGCAGCATTTCGGTGGTGGGAGGATTTCGAGAGGCGTAGGCCCGCTGGGGCAGTGCCCCTCACTTGGCAGCAGTTCTCCACGGTATTTTTGGAGAAGTACATGCCTCGGTCTCAGAGAGAGGAGCTGCGACGTCAGTTCGAGTGGTTGAAGCAGGGGAGAGATGACGGTTAATCAGTACGAGATGAGATTCACACGGTTGGCCCGTCATGCCATGTGGATGGTTCCTACAGACAGAGAGAGGATTCGGAGATTTATCGATGGCCTTATTTATCCCATTCGCATATTGATGACCAGGGGAGAGAGTTTCGGCAATTACCTTTGAGGAGGTAGTTGATGTTGCCCGTCATATTGAGACAGATCGCCGCCGAGAGCGAGAGGAGAGAGAGGCTAAGAGGCCTCGTGGTTCTGGGAGTTACAGTGGTGCTCCGTCTAGGGGCCAATTTTAGCATAGCAAGAGGTCGCTCTTTCGGGTCTCATCAGTCTGGACGTGCGGAGTCCAGTGGGGTTTCATCGGATCATGGTCGGCGGGGCCATCGGGGTTATCGGGGTCGGCAGAAGCCGTCGGCCGAGTCGGCCACGCGCGAGTGCTCTTCCGGCTCGGAGCTGCTGCTCCTGCTTTCTCGGCACATGATTCATCGTAGCGAGGGGTCCTCGGCGGCCCCTTCTTCCATCTTCGGGCCGTTGTTTTGAGTGCGGTGATTTGGGTCATATCAAGGAGAGAGTGTCCTCGGTGGCTTCGTAAGCGGTCTCGGCGGAGGGATCGAGCCTTCATCTTCTACTCCTGTTTCTTCGGCGCCGGCACGGTCGGCTAGGACTAGTGGCCGGGTATCCGAGAGGTCGCCCTAGGGGTGAGGATCGTACGGTGGAGGCCGGGCTCGTTTCTATGCTCTTCCGGATAGGAAGGATGCTGGTGCTTCAGATGCGGTTATTTTAGGTATTATCTCAGCGCCACGGGGATGCTTCTGTCTTATTTGATCCCGGATCCACCTATTCTTATGTCTCTACTTATTTTGCACATCATTTGGGTATGACCCGTGGTATTCTTGCTTTGCCCGTACATGTGTCTACCCCGGTAGGGGATACTGTTGTTGTGGATCAGGTATATCGATCCTGTATTATTACTATTGGGGGTCCGGAGACCCGAGTTGATTTATTACTACCGGGCATGGTAGATTTCGATGTAATTCTAGGCATGGATTGGCTATCTCCTTACCATGCGATTCTGGACTGTCATGCCAAGACAGTCACACTAGCTATTTCGGGTAATCCGAGGATCGAGTGGCGTGGCTTGACTGATTATGTGTCCGACAAGGTGATTTCTTATATAAAGGCCCAACGAATGATTGGCAAGGGTTGTTTATCTTATTTGGCCTTCATTAGAAATGTTGAGGCCGAGACACCCGGTCTTGATTCGGTCCCCATTGTGAGGGAGTTTCCGGATGTATTTCCAGCAGACCTGCCAGGCATGCCGCCTGATAGAGATATTGATTTTGGTATTGATTTGGTGCCGGGCACTCAGCCCATTTCTATTCCTCCCTATCGCGTGGCACCAGCAGAGTTAAAAGAATTGAAAGAACAGCTTCAGGAACTCTTAGATAAGGGTTTCATTAGTCCGAGTGTGTCACCTTGGGGTGCACCGGTGTTGTTCGTGAAGAAGAAAGATGGCACAATGAGAATGTGCATTGATTACAGGCAGCTGAACAAGGTAACAGTGAAGAATAAGTACCCATTGCCTCGTATTGAGGACCTATTTGATCAGCTCCGGGGAGCTAGTGTATTTTCTAAGATTGATCTTCGATCGGGCTATCATCAGTTGAAGATCAGGGACTCAGATATTATGAAGACAGCGTTCAGGATGCGATATGCACACTACGAGTTCCTGGTGATGTCTTTCGGGTTGACTAATGCCCCAACTGCATTCATGCACTTGATGAATAGTGTATTTCGGCCGTACCTTGATTCTTTTGTGATTGTGTTTATTGATGATATTCTGGTCTATTCACGCAGCCAGGAGCAGCATGCACAGCACTTGAGGGTGGTATTGCAGAGGTTGAGAGAAGAGAAGCTCTATGCGAAATTCACTAAGTGTGAGTTCTGGCTTGATACTGTGGGTTTTCTGGGACATGTAGTGTCTAGTGATGGTATTCGGGTTGATCCACAGAAGGTTGAGGCAGTGCAGAATTGGCCCAGACCTTCCTCAGCTACAGAGATTCGGAGTTTTCTTGGCTTGGCAGGCTATTATCGCCGGTTTGTTCGGGATTTCTCATCTATTGCTTCACCGTTGACTAAGCCGACACGGAAGAATGCTCCATTTGTGTGGTCGATGAATGTGAGGAGAGTTTCCAGAAGCTCGAGGAGGCTTTGACCACCGCTCCCGATACTTGTGTTACCATCGGCCTCGGGGTCGTATACGGTGTATTGTGATGCTTCTAGAGTTGGACTCGGTTGTGTGTTGATGCGGGAGGGTAGAGTTATTGCATATGCTTCTCGTCAGGCTAAAACCCCACGAGAAGAACTACCCTGTTCATGATTTGGAGTTAGTTGCTATTGTTCATGCCTTGAAGATTTGGAGGCATTACCAATATGGTGTATCTTGTGATGTATATACAAACCACCGCAGCCTTCGGCATTTGTTTAAGTAGAAAGATCTAAATTTGAGGCAGCGGAGATGGCTTGAATTGCTTAAAGACTATGATATTACTATCTTGTACCATCCCGGAAAAGCCAATGTAGTGGCTGATGCTTTGAGCCGGAAGGAAGGCTATTAGTATGGGCAGTTTGGCGTATATTCCGGTTGGGGAGAGACCCCTAGCAGTTGATGTTCAGGCGTTAGCTAATCGGATGGTGAGGCTGGATATTTCTGAGCCCAGTCGGGTGATGGTTTGTGTAGTAGCTCGTTCTTCTTTATATGATCGTATTCGCGAGAGCGCCAGTATGATGATCCACACTTACTTGTCCTTAAGGACGGAGTTCAGCATGATGATGCCGGAGATGTCACTATTGATAGTGATGGTGTATTGCGGATGCAGGGCCGGATATGTGTGCCCAATGTTGATGGCCTTCGTGAGTTGATATTGGAAGAGGCCCATAGCTCGCGGTATTCTATTCATCCAGGAGCCGCGAAGATGCATCAGGATTTGAAGCAGCATTACTGGTGGAGAAAGATGAAGAAAGATATTGTGAGCCATGTGGCTCGGTGTCTAAACTGTCAGCAGGTCAAGTATGAGCACCAGAGACCTGATGGTGTATTCCAACGTATTGATATTCCTGAGTGGAAGTGGGAAAGGATTACTATGGACTTTGTTAGTGGACTCCCTTGGACAGCGAGGAAGTTTGATTCAGTTTGGGTGGTGGTGGATAGGTTGACCAAGTCAGCTCACTTTATCCCAGTGTGTACTACTTATTCCTCAGAGCGGTTGGCGGAGATATTCATCCGTGAGATAGTGAGATTGCATGGAGTTCCTATTTCTATTATATCGGACAGAGGTACCCAGTTCACTTCTCAGTTCTGGAGGACATTTCAGCGAGAGTTGGGTTCACAGGTAGAATTGAGCACAACATTTCATCCACAGACGGATGGGCAGTCTGAGCGTACTATTCAGATATTAGAGGACATGTTGCGTGCTTGTGTCATTGATTTCGGTGGTTCGTGGGCTGATTATTTGCCTTTGGCGGAGTTTGCTTATAATAATAGCTATCGGTCCAGTATTCAGATGGCACCGTATGAAGCTTTATATGGGATACGGTGTAGGTCTCCAGTCGGTTGGTTCGAGCCCCGCGAGGCTAGGTTGTTAGGGACATAGTTAGTCCAAGATGCCTTAGACAAGGTAAAGGTGATTCAGGAAAAACTTCGCACAGCTCAGTCACGTCAGAAGAGTTATGCAGACCGGAAGGTCCGAGATGTGTCTTATTCAGTAGGTGAGAAGGTGTTGCTGAAGGTTTCGCCTATGAAGGGTGTTATGAGGTTTGGAAAGAAAGGGAAGTTGAGCCCAAGGTTTATTGGACCTTTTGAGGTGCTTAGGAAAGTTGGGGAGGTGGCTTATATGCTTGCTTTGCCACCCGGTTTGTCGGGAGTTCACCCGGTGTTCCATGTATCTATGCTCCGGAAGTATGTCGGAGACCCGTCTCATGTGTTGGACTTCAGCACGATACAGCTAGATGAGGATTTGACTTATGATGTGGAACCAGTAGCCATTTTGGGTCGACAGGTTCGTAAGCCGAGATCTAAGGACATAGCTTCAGTAAAAGTGCAGTGGAGAGGTTGTCCCGTGGAGGAAGCAACTTGGGAGACCGAGCAGGAAATGCGGAGCAGATATCCACACTTGTTTGATGCTCCAGGTATGTTTCTTAACCCGCTTGCGGACGAGCGTTTGTTTAAGTTGGGGAGAATGTAACGACCCGGCCCGTCGTTACGGGAATTACCACCCCGTTACCTTGCATTTACATATATTATGCTTTTAAAGCAGTATTAGAGTATATCGGGTGAGTTAGGAGTGATTTGGATTGAAAATGAAACAAATAGCATGTTTAAAGAAAGCTTGAATATGAGAAGTCAACCAAGAGTTGACTATTGAGTTAGAGTGCTCGGAACCGGATTCTGATGATTCGACTAGTTTCGGGGGATCATTTATGACTTAGGAGAACAATCGGAATTGAATTCGGAGGTCCGGTGTAGTTTTAGGCTTGAATTGGCGAAGGTTGAATTTTGGCGAAAACCGGATGGTAGGTGATATTTTGATCCGGGGGTCGGAATGGAATTCCGATAATTTCTGTAGCTTCGTTATGTGATTTTGGATATGTCTGCAAATTTTCAGGTCATTCGGACATCGTTTGATCGGGTTTTGGATTGAATGTTAGTTTTGAAAGTTTTGAAGAAACTTAGGCTTGAATCCGTGAGTAAATGGAGATTTTGATGTTTAGTATGGTGTTTTTATGATTGGAACAAGTTCGTATCATGTTTTGGAGTATGTTGGTGGTTTTCGTTGGGGTCCCGGGGGTCTCGGGATGAATCCGGGGGTCCAAACGGACCATTTTTGGAAAAAGAAGAGAGCTGGTTTGCTGTCATAAGTGCAGCAGAATTTTACCCTCGCGATCGCAGAGATAGGGACGCGATCGCGTAAGGTCAAGAACGGAAGCGACGCGATCGCAGGAGCACGGACACGATCGCGTAGAGTTAACCGGGTGGTCATCGCGATTGCATGAGCATCTACGCGATCGCGTAGAAGAGAAATGGGGTCCAGGGAAAAATGTGCTACGCGATCGCAGGAAGAGGGACGCGATCGCGTGAGGCCGGATGGTTTGTACATCACGATCGCGTGAGGAGAGTCGCGATCGCGTGAGGCCAAAATTTTTGAACATCGCGATCGCGTGAGTAGAGTCGCGATTGCGTAGAACAAATGGGTCTGGCAGAGAATTTAATCACAGAACAGAGGGGTTACGGGTTCATTAACCCAAAACTTAATTTTTAGCCCTAGAGAGAAGAAAACTCGAGGAAATCACTGAGGAATCATCGGGTATTCGTCGGAGGTAAGATTCTCGACTCAAAAACATCATTTTATGGTAGAATTAACATCAATCTTCATGAAATTGGGTTGAAATCTTGAAGAAAAGTGGCCTAAATATTGAAAACGGGATTTTTGGATTTGGAAGGCCATTTGAACTCCGATTTCGATAAATTTTATATGCACGGACTCGTGGAGGGTCGCGTTGGTACTAATTTCGGAATTTTTCGAGCAGTGGGCCCGGGGTCGAGTTTTACCAACTTGGTGTATTTATGCGAATTTCATGTAAATTGAAGTGGGTTATGATTCTTTGACCCGTATTTGATATAATTATTGTTATTTGACTAGATTCTACACACGAGGTAGCGAAATTCAAAGGAAAAGGCATCGCGGACGAGTCTACGACCGGCTAGAGGTGAGTAGTTTGTGTATATGGTAGCCTTGAGGGTTCGAAACCCCGGCTTAGCACATTGTGACGCTAATAGGGCGTGGCTCGCACACCGTGGCAGGTGCGGGATTGATTGTGGTTGGGGATTGAGACTTGGTCCATCCCGGAAATGAATAATATGTTGTTAGTGTTGGAAATACACTGTATTTGCTATATTTGTGGGCGGTAAGCCTTGTTTGGGGCCTTGTGCCGATCTGTAGCGTCCTTAGAGGATAATATTTATGTGATAGCTATAATTGCTTAAATCACTGATCTCAGTCCTGGAAATTGAAATCACACTTTTGAAATGCTAAGTCACCAGCTTTTACAAATTTAATAAAGTTAAAGTATTTTTCATAAATTATGAATTGAGAACTGGAATTAAGGAAAATGAATTGTTTTGTGACTTAATTGCTTATTGTGGACCGAGCATGGGATCGGGCTGCACGCCGCAGTGATTGATATGTGGATCGGGCTGCACGCCGCTGCAGTATTGCGCTTGGGCTGTAGGAGCCCCTCCGGAGTCTGTACACACCCCCAGTGAGCGCCGTCGACGTTAAATTGGATCGGGCTACACGTCGTAGCGGTTATGTGCATTGCATTGCATCTGTATTTGTTGAATTACTCTGTGGTAGCTGTATTGTATTGTTGCTACTAGTTCGTAGGAGATTTGGACTGTAGTGTAGCTTCATATTGTGGTATTTTGTGGATTTTTTACTGTCAGCTACTTATATATATTTGTTACTCACTGAGTACTTAGTACTCACCTCTACTCCCTGCACCTTTGTGTGCGGATTCAGGTTCAAATGAAGGTTAGACGAGCACTCCAGCTTTTATTAGAATTTATCCGAGTTGCTGAGGTAGTTGCCGGCGTTCGCAGAACCTAGCTTCTCTTTCCTTTTAGTTATTACTATATGTTTCAGACTTAAGTATTTCATTCAGTATTTCTCTATTTCCTGTTGGGTTTTGTTAGAGGCTCTAGACTTGTGACTCCGGATCTTTGGGAGTGTCAGTATTTTGTTCAGTATTATTAATATTGGAGTTCTTAAACTCATATATTCTTCTTGGGTTGTCCATTTGGGGACGGGTATTTTGTGATAATTAAATTGTTGGTATGGCTGGCCTAGCTTGATTGTTGGGCGCCATCACGATGGGAATTGTGAATAATAGTTCACATTTGCGAACTCAGACCCGGCTAGAAGACGTCACATTTGCGACAATTCCATTGCATTTGCAAAAAACCCCATCTTCGCATTTGCGAGCCAATAGTTCGCATTTGCGACCCAGCTGAAATCCTCCCTTCCTCGCATTTACGAGCCAGGCTCGCATTTGTGAGGCCTGCTTCACAAATGCAAAAATTGCAAGACTGAATGCACCAAATTTTCCAAAGTTTCAAAATGCAATCCGACACCTATCCAAAACCCACCCAAGCCCTCGAGGCTCCAAACCAAATATGCACCGACCTAAAAAATATCCTATGGACTTATCTGTGCGATCAAATTGCTAAAATAATATCATATACATCGAATTAAGCCTCAAATTTCATGATTCTTTCCAAATTTTCATAAAAAATCAAAATTTCATTTTAAGTCCAAGACAAAGGAATATTCACAGTAGAAAGATCCTGAAAATCAAATTTTCATGACATTAAATCTTTCATCATCTTTGCATAACCGGACATCTCCCTCAAAATATTCATCAAAGGAATATTCAACTAAATCTGACACAGCATCACCATAAATTTCTTGTATTGAACTTCCTTCTTTTGTTTAACCAGTCTCTGAGGGAAATGTGCAGGTATCTCCCTCTGTGCATTGCTTGCTAGCTTTTCCATGTTGGAATTTTCTAGCACAAGAGGCACCACCTATTCTGTAGCTTGCTCATTCATTTTTTTTCTCCTGACTCTGCCCAACTACCACTTTAGTAAGCTCTATTGGTTCCTCTACCCTCTAATGGAACTAGAGTGACTGTCGTACTCTCCTTCCTGGCTTGTAGATTCTCTTGTTCTTTATCTAAATATCTCCAATTCCGAAGAGTCATCAGCTGATTTCGGGTTTTGCTCCTTGGGATTAATGGTTCCTGTATGCTGACAATATTCCCTAGGGGCAATTTTTTAAGGCCATGGACAATTGTCCCAATTGAGTTTCAATGTTCTTTATCAGTGAATCATGCACTGTCAACTTTTCATGTACATTATTATTTGTCCCAATAAGTTGCTAAAACATACCCTTGATTCCCACCATATTATTATCTTGATGCTGAGGAGGCGGTTGATAAGCTAATTATTGTTGATTTTGTCGTGGATAGCCCTGTGGTTTCTGATATAGTACTGGCACTAATTGGTTTTGAGGGTGCATATCCCCTAGGATGTTGTATATTAGGACTGTACTACCGATTTTGTTGTGGATAGCCCTGTGGTTTCTGATATGGTACTGACACTAATTGGTTTTGAGGCGAATTGTTGCGCGCCCTATCTCTGCCCCCATAGTTGTTGACATAATTCATATCCTCTCGTGCCCCTTGATTATCACCTTCTTCGCTCTATGAACATACATACGACTGATTAATACAAGGTGTACATAGTGCTCCACTCAATGTATTAACAATCTGCACGTTTTTTACCCATCTTATCAATCTTCTTTGTCAGTATGCTTATCTAGGTCATGAGTGTGGTCATGTTTTCTACATGCAAATTATTGAGATCAAAAGGGACTGAATGCACTATGGGTGCAAGTGTTGTACCTCTAGTCATCCACCCCGAATTTTGTGACATCTTATCGAGAAGGATCTTGCACTCGATCAATGTTTTACTTAAGAATGCACCTCCAGTTGAAGCATCCACATCCCCTTTCAAATTGTCAGCTAGCCCTATGTAGAATCTCTGGCCGAGCATCTGGTCTGGAATGCCATGGTGAGGATACTTCACTAGCATCCGTTTAAATCTTTCCCAAGTTTCTTGCAATGACTCACTTGGCTGCTACTTATACTGCAATATTTCATCAATCTGCCTTGCAGTCTTGTTAGGCGGATAGAACTTGTTCAGGAATTGATATAGTTCATAGGGAGCAAATTAAGCCAAGTCTGGGCTTCCCCAGTTACAAAGAATGAAAACAATAGTAACTTGATAGCTTCCGGAGTCGCATTTGGCTGCCTTTGGGTCATACAAATTGACAGAAATTTTTTCAAGTGTTGTTGCGGGTCTTCAATGTATGACCCGGAGAATAATCCTTTATTCAGCAGTAGATGTAGCATATTGTTGGTTATCTGGAAGGTCTCCGCTTGAATTGCGGGCACATCTATGGTAGTTTTCAGGCTATCAGTTATGCGTTATGCTCAGTCATAAAGTGCAGCCTCGGGCACAAGAGGTGCCACTACTCTTGCGTTGGGGTTTGCTGGTGGATCTCCAATGTTTCCGCTGATGTTGTCTACGTCACCCATGTCGAATTCAAACTGGTCTGATTGTTAGGATTTTTGAAGTCTTTTGTTGGCACGGTTCAATGCCCTGAATGTTTTTTCGGGTTCTGAGAGTCCTTCTAGCAGTTCTCCAGTCCTCGAAGAACTTCTACGCATACACCTGATTTCCACAAGAGTTCAAATATTATAATTTCAATGAAAAATTGGGTATAGAGAAAACTGACTTCACTGAGAATTATTTTTTGTATTTCTTTCAATTGTAATTGATAATACCGTTAAATTCCCCGGCAACATCACCACAATTTAATAACGCCAAACTATGTCTTGTAAAAAAAATACACACGGACGTAGCAAATATAGTCTGAGTTATTCTTCCCAAAGTCGAACCACAAAAAATTAACCTATCAATTACTCTTGTCGGATTTACTAAATTCACACAATCAATTTTTTCAAACTGTATACTTCAGAGTTGATGATACATCTAACAATTAAACTGACAATAAATAAAGTTGAGAGTTAACTAAGCTTGCTTGTATATATTTGAAATAAGATCTAAGGTAATGGTTTCCCCCGTTGTTGATTTCCTTGGTTGAATATATTTTATAACTGAGACATAGTTGTCTCTATCAATCATGAATGCTCCAGCTATCATAAAATTTTCTCAAGCAATTATGATAATTTACTAGACGCAGTTTCTCAAGCTACGCTAGTTATTTTCACAAAACAATTCACTTAGATTGTACCCGAGGTGTCGTTATCTCTAATCTAACTTCTAAACCCTCGGTTATGACTCTCTTCTATACCCCAGGAGTGATGTTGTTCATACAATTACCTAAATATGCATTCTCTCTCAAGCAGATACATACTAAATAGGAACGGATAATTGAGGGCCCTTTCAACTAACCACAATCAATACGTAGATGAACAAATAGAGATTAGCAACCAATTCCAAACAATATTAATATAACAACCAAGTCATCCCCAACGGGTTCCACCAAAACCTTAGGTTAAAGTATTTAGCTATTCATAATAACGGAAGATACGACTAATAGATTATTCATAATGGAAGAATTGCAAGAAAAATAGAAGAAAATAAGAACTATGATGTTTTGGGTGATTTCTCACATTTGGTCTTCTTCCAAATTTACTCTCAAATTAAGCCTAAAAGTATTTTGGGCGAGTTTCTACATCTTATAAGGGTTTTACAAAATTTTTTTTACGAATTGACACTTTGACCCCTGAAATTTCTAGCTTGTGAATAGTGCGCCGCGGCCGCGGCGTCGACCGCGATGACGATCGCGGAAAACACTGCTTTCAACCGCGATGCGGACCACGGCGAGCACTACCCGCCTTCTATCTCCATATAATCACTACAAGAAAGTGTGAAATTTGCAACAATGTTTTAGCAACAACTGAAATATTGTTGGCTAAAATGGATAAATGGCAACAACTCGATAAAATTGTTGCTATAGCATAAAATTTTTGGCAATAAAATTTTCTTGTTGCTAAATATGTTAATTTTGTTGCCATATGTAATGGTTTAGATAATAAATTTTTAAATTTTAACAAATGACAACAACGTTCTAGCAACGACTACAATATTGTTGCCGAATTTTAATAAATGGAAATATATAATTTTAATTGTTGTAAAGAATAAAACTTTTAATAATATATAGTTAAATAATAAACAGAATTGGCAAAAAACCTGTGGCCTAAAAAATTTCACTTTCCGCCAAAATCAAAGCGGCAAACTTTCCCTTTTTAATTTTTCCCGGTGTTTTAACCCACTCTCTAATAACCCTTTTGTCTAGGGTTTCTTATTAGTCTTACTTGAATGGGCTCCTCCCCTGCTGCGTCCTCCTTGTTGCGGCTGATCGGAGAAGAACATGTAAGAATTCAATCTTTAATTGCTTTACCCAATTGTTGCGTCACTAAATTATGAAAATATTAATTTTTGTGATTGTTTTTTTATCAGTGAAGTATTTAATGGGTATGGGTATGTTAAAGTTTTCTATGCCACAGAATGTGCAATTTTTTCTCCTCTAATTCTTTATAGTTCGGAAGGAAACTTTGCATAAGTTTTTCTTTTGTTGTTGTCAAGTTCTTGTCCTTTTTTTTCCAATTCATCTTCCCGTTGGAGTAGAGCTTCATGTTGTTGATAGAACTCCATCAATGAGTGAGTTAAATGAAATACTTCTGGGTCAGGTAGTGATACTTCCTTTCAATAATAAGCTCCAAAGTGATAATTAAGAATACATTTCTATAAAAAAAAGGTAAACTGTAGTGGGATTTGCTGCAAAGCAGCTGATAAAAATACTCTCTCAAAGGCTTAATATGTTATTTGACAATTAGATATTCATAGGAGAATGACTGAAGGCTTTATGCAAGCACAAAGACTTTTTTCAGAGGCTTTTTAAGCATATATGCATTTTTGCAGATACTCTGAACTAGAAGAATCTAGATGTTCTAGGTTCCATTGATGGACTATATTTCTGTGGGTTCTATACCTTTACTAGATTTAGGCTTCTTGTAGAAACAAGGATGTGTAATGAAAGGACTACTATATGCTATTTAGCATATTTTCAAATATTTAGACAAGGTGTGTTGCTCTGATGTTAAGCACCCTCCACTTCCACCCAAAAGGTTGTTAGTTCGAGTCACACCAAAAGCAACATGGGGAATACTTGGAGGGAAGGATACTGTGGGTCTATTGGAAACAACCTCTCTACCTTAGGGTAGGGGCAAGGTCTGCGTACGCACTACCATCCCAGACTTCACTTGTAGAATTATACTAGATTGTTATTATTGCATCTTTTACTAATGTCTTTATACATGTTACTCTTCATAAAAATTGAATGAAACTACTGAACACGAATGTTTCTCAGTTATTCGTGCAAACTTGATTGGTATAACCAACAGATATCGGACTGACTAGTCCTATTCTTTGATGTTGAAATATTATCCTTTGGTACGTAAATGATGGTGTTTTCTATGAGAACTAGTAAATTAAGTCAATTAGTGTACTGATTGTATGGCTCAGAAATCAGATAAGTTAACTCCCATAAAATTAGGTTATGAGGTGTTAACTCCCATTTTCTATTCTTCTAACTTTCTCTAGCTAGTTCATGATCTTGTACTCGTGTGAACAATTTTATCTAAGTACTATTTTTGAATTTCATTTTTCTTTAAAGTTGTATTACACACTTTGTGCAGGGTAAACTATCACCTATTTCAGTCCTTTTTCTGCTGCTCAACTTAAATTTGGTTTTGAAATGTAAAGCTAAATGTGAACATCCATTGTCACAGTCGCTGCAGCAAGCTCATGTCAGCTGGTGTATCAGTTCTCTTGCAGAAATGCTAGTCTCTTGAAATACTGAGATGGAGGTAGGTTCATTTCTTAATAAAGTCACTTCTTTCAGGAATGAAGCTTAAAAAAAGGTGTATGTAACAATTACAAGATCCAGTTTCTTGAATTTCTCTTAAGCTAACATTTCAGAAATGATTTTTTGATTACCCTATCGTCCATTTGGTTTTCTTATAACTGTTGCTTATAATCTGTGGACATTTCCATGTTAAGTTATGGTTTGGTTACCATTGAGTACATTCGGTATTAAGATTCTCCTCGAATATGTGCATAGTAAACATTTGTTGGCTATGTTTTAGATATTTGAGCTGGCCTAATTTGATGCATTTGGTTTTGCTGTGTAACCCAATCCTTGTTGTCCTCAATATATTATTATTTGAAGCAGTGCGAGCATGTGTAGAAGGCATAGAGGAGGCTAGACAAGCAAATGGCAAAAAGCTGTGTTGATTGATTCTAGATCCAACATGTTTTGTCTCATTTTGAGTATGAACATTACTTGCTATGAAAAATCTTATAGTTTTTTATCATGTTCTTCGACAGGATGATTAGCGCATATATTCTATGAGAAAATAGAGGAGTATCTTATACTTTGGAAAAAAGAATTAAAAGGTAACAAAGGATGCATATATAATGTGATTTTGTGACGCTATGCAAAATCTACAGTAGGTTGTAGCTCTCTTCTTTTATGTTACATGGTGCAGGTTCTTATTTGTGATTTCTAAACTTTAACTTGATTGTAGGTATCTTTTTATATCATTCATTGGCGTCTAAAATATTCTCTTTTGATATGTACTTGTGTACTTAATAATTTTCTTTTATAAAGAATATAACCGTAATTTATTCTTTTTTTTGTAGGATGAGCATGAGTAAAGCAACATAGCTGACAACATGGTTCATCTAATGCTCAAGCTACTTGAAGAAGATCTGCTTTATGGGTTGTTATTAGATTAGAAATTTTGACCTTGTAGATGCTCTTATTTGTTTTGTAAGTAAAAACATGTGTTTTGGTGGTAGTATTTAGTTTTTGAAAGTACATAAATACTTAGTGCATCAGTTGTATTAACATTTGCAAATATATATCATATATTAATTTATATAAAAATTTATGATATTTTAAAAGAAGATATGAACTGTGTATGTACCAGCTACACATTTATTTTCAATATATCAATTGTACAGCAAAAAATATAATATTGTTAGCAAAAAGTGGTTTGTGCCCACAACAATACTTGTTGCTAAAAGTCGTTATAACACATTATTAACTACTCTTCCACTAATTTTTTTTGCCACAAGGAGTATTGTTGCGAAATTAAAAATAATTTATTGCAACAATAGTTTTTGTTGCTAAATATTTTTATAACCCACTATTGTGTAATCAAAAGATAATTTATGGCAACAACACTTCTTGTTGCATTAAGTCTACTTCTGGCAACGACATCTTTTGTTGTTGCAATAACTTTTCCCATCAGCATCTACTGCAACGGCGTGCAACAACTTCTCTGTTGTTGCCAAAAGTATTTATCGCAACAATATTCAATATATGGCAACAAAAAAATTTGTTGCAAGTACTTCTTTTGTGAGTGTTTTCTTCACGTTATTATCTCCAAATACTTCATGTTGTTTCCTGACATCTTATATGACATCTTATATTCCCTGCGAAATCAATTAGCACCAATTAAAGCATTTTATTGGCAATTTACATTATAAAACAACAACAAAGCATATACAATTAAGGTGTAAATAACAACTATATAGCCTATTATCACTACTTCATCATGGTTTATATGTAACTATTTGGAATCTCTATTATAAATTTTTTGATATAATCTTACATCTGCATTTAGGAAAGTGTCTTTTTCTTAAAAAAAAATTTGGCCCTCGCTCCCAATGAAGCTTCACTTTGAGGGTACTTTTAAACGTTAATCCAAAGTTGAGAAATAAATAATTGGGATTCTTAAATACGATATATAATATTCAAGAATAAATACGCAATATTCTTAATGGTTTTCTTTAGTTTAACATAATAGCTAGATATTCATATTGATTCTCACTTTTACAATTAATTTTTGTAATTGCCACATTGATTTCTGTATGTAAAACCTGAAAATTAACCTGTTATCCGATACAATAGCAACGCTGTTTGGTCTTTCTTTAGTCTTCTCCATTTCGAGTTACCTGATTGCTTATTTTAATATTTTCCTTTTAATTGCATGAATTATCTAAAATTTTGAATAAGTTAAAGATTAAACAAATAAATAATTACTCTATATATTATGGTTAACAGAAAAAGTACATCTTAAAAAAAAAACATAAACCTCGAGTAGATGAAACATACTGCAATGTCTAGTTAAAATAAGTAGTATATTTTTAGGAAAAACTTATTTCTAGATGTATCAACAATAAATTAAATATTACATTTATGGATAATATTTAAATATTTAGTTGTTTCTTTGTACTTGTTTAGGGAGCTCTTTATATTTTCATGCTCAAATTGGGAATCAAATTAAACAAATATAATCACATGAATCTAAGTTAAAGTTTACCATTTGTGCTGGATTCAATTTGTATTTAACCTTTTTATCTTTAAAAGGAAAAGAAATTAAAAGCGTATACACAAAGTTAGAAAGTGTACACCAGACCACCAAAAAAATGCGGTGCAAAGAATGTAACTGTTCTTTCCTTAATCAGAGCTCTCGAGTTTGAGTTCTGAGTACGAAAAAATGTTTGGTAGGAAGCGTTTTCGCTCGAGTGGGAAACCAAAAAACCAATAAAAAAAAGTGTACACCTGTAGGGTTAAAAAACCTATATTTCGGAAAATATTTATAACCTTCCAAATTTACAGATTCCCATACTCTCCTTAGCTGTATCTCACTTGTCTCGGAATATATATTTTTCCCACAGTCGCCGGAATCTTGTCCGTTACAGAAACCCCTACACCTACGGCCGCAAATAGAAAACGGATAACTCTAGATTTCCGTTTCCGAT
This sequence comes from Nicotiana noctiflora, assembly GCA_032618575.1. Classification (NCBI taxonomy): domain Eukaryota; kingdom Viridiplantae; phylum Streptophyta; class Magnoliopsida; order Solanales; family Solanaceae; genus Nicotiana; species Nicotiana noctiflora. The sequence continues at coordinate 18,758 of JASVEL010000365.1, read as the reverse complement.
GTCGTCGCCGGCCATTTCCTTCGCCGTTTTCCTTGTCATTGCTTCTTTACTAATCTCCCCTTCACTATCCCAAACATGTTCGTCACAGAAATTCACCAACAACAAGGTTTATACTCGTTGCAGCGATCTTCCGGCACTCAAATCGTTCCTTCATTGGACATACAATGCTGAAAACTCCACTCTTGATGTTGCCTTTGTTGCTCCGCCGGACAAACCCGACGGGTGGATTGCGTGGGCTATTAACCCAAAAGATACGGGCATGATCGGGGCCCAAACTTTGTTTGCATTTAAAAATTCCAAAGGCGAAATGGTGGTTAAGACGTATGATATTTCGAGTTATACTTCGATTAAGGAGTCGTCAAAGTTGTGGTTTGATGTGAAAGAGTCCGCGGCTGAGTTCTCCGGCGGGTTGATGCGGTTGTTCGCGACGGTTGTGCTCCCGGAAAAGGGCAAAACGACGTTGAATCATGTGTGGCAGGTGGGACCCTCTGTTACTAATGGTTTTCCAGCTAAGCATGATTTTCAGCCCGCTAATTTGAATTCTAAAGGAACCCTTGATTTGGTGAGCGGTGAAAGTAAAAGCGGTGGTTCTGGCGATTCTAAGGTCAAGAGAAAAAATGTGAGTTCTTTTAGACCCTGCTTTGACTCTTATATTAGTTTAAAGGTTTGTCAATCCATGCGTAAAATTTGGCTTAACGGGTGGGAACTAAAATGGTCAAATCTTTGAATTTTTGAGCAAATACAGTATTGTTTATGGGTGTTTTTGTTAATTCTTTTTCTATTTTTGCCCTTTTATGTTTAGGGAGTATCCAAGTATGTAGTATTTGTGGAACAAGATTTAAGGGTTTCAATAAAGATTTTAGGCTCAGAAATCATATATTGGTGTTCATAGGGAATCTTGAAACAACTACTCGCGGTTACTCTATATTCAACTGATGTTTGTTGAATTGTTAAAAGGAAAAAAAAAGCGTTTTTTGGTGGAATTGGTAGTATTTTTTGAAGAATTACAGGCCAAAACATTCATTTTATCCAAAAATAAAATAGCAGATTACATTGTAGAAAAGATTAAAAATTATCTCAAACCTCTCCCTATTTCTTTCCATTGCAATTTGTGGACTAGTATATGATTTTTTGGATCATTATTTGGTTGATGGTTGATCCATTTGCTGGAGTGTTTAAAAAATTCCTAATTCTTACTGCAGATCCATGGAATCCTTAATGCTATTAGTTGGGGGATTCTATTTCCAGTTGGGATCATCATTGCAAGGTACTTGAGAACATTCAAGTCTGCAGATCCAGCATGGTTTTATCTTCATGTTTCTTGCCAGTGTTCTGCTTATATTATCGGGGTTGCTGGCTGGGCAACGGGTCTTAAGCTTGGAAGTGAATCAAAGGGTATCACATATGATACTCATCGTAATATTGGGATTGCACTCTTCTCTCTCGCAACATTGCAGGTAATGCTTCTTGGTTCCTTTGTCCCGAGTCATTATCTTTTGCATTCACTGAAGCTAATCTTTGTTTCTCAGAACCTTGTTATATCCACCTTAGATAGACAAATTCTTTGAACATGTAAATACTTGGGATAACAATTGTTGAGTTGATTTCTTGTGGATGTGCTGGTTTTGCGTTTGTTTATAGGTTTTTGCGTTGTTACTGAGGCCCAAGAAGGACAATAAGTACAGATTTTACTGGAATATCTACCATCATGGAGTTGGCTATACAATGCTTGTCCTCAGCTTGATTAATGTGTTCAAAGGCCTTGACATACTAGATCCCGTGACTAAGTGGAGATCTGCATATATTGGTATACTAGTGGTGTTAGGAGCAATCGCCCTATTGTTGGAAGTGATTACCTGGATTGTTGTGTTGAAGAGGAAATCTAACAAATCCACCAAACCATATGATGGTTGATTTTTACATTGTCCATGGTGAGACTATAACCCTGGCGTTCATGATCGGTTGCTGTTGTTATCACTGCCCATATCAGTTATATATATATATATATATATATTAGTTTCAGGAGAATTTTTTTTATCCCCTAGCTCTTATGTTCTCCTCATTGTACAATGGCTTTGAAACTCAGTTCTTGTGTATAAATATGTGACTTGACCACTTAAGTTGCAGAACACTTTAGCAAGGTTAGGACTCATATTTTGGTTTAAACTTTGAAAAAAATGAGTTTTTGAAGATGAGTTGAAATTGTGAGTAAAAAACTTCAAAAGTTTCAAAAAATACTCGAGCTGTTTTTGAGTTTTTGAAAAATAAATTTGAAAGAAGAACTCCCAATTTTATAACGAAACGGCAAAATTGTCTATGTTATTAGGTCATTTTGGAGCCTTTCTTGAATGCATTACTTGCTTTTGATTTTCATTGCTAATTTATTTTGTGAATGCATGCAAGAGCGCAAGAAATATAAAAATAGCTAGATTTACAACTTGTTATTCAAAAATAGCCACAGTTTCAAAGGTAATTGAAATTTAGCCACTGTTCTTGTAAAGAAAAATCTAAGCGAAAATATTGTTCAAAATCTTAAAAATCTGCCCACTTATTATACGGGAGTTCCAGCATAAGTATGCTTGAATTCCCGTATATTATACAGGAGTTCCAGGATAACCATGACCCGTATAATATGCGGTTGTTCAAGTATAATTATGTTGGAACTCCCGCATAATATATTGGAGTTCCAGCAAGTATAAATATTCAGTATAATATACTGGAGTGTGGAGTACTGGTGCTCCAGTCTCCCGTATATTATACAGGAGTCAGCAAAGTATACTAATCCAGCATAATGTGCTGGAGTTCGTACACAGATGCACCTCAATTCTCGTATATCATACGGGATCGGTTTGTTACATCAAATGACGATTATTTTTAACTTTGTAAACAATGGCTAATAGCCGACCATAAAAGTGACTATGTCACGTGATTTTGACTGCAAGAGCTATTGTTAGCCCAGAAAATGATAGTAGTATGACACTTGCTTGAACTAATGCTAAACCTGCTTTCCTTTTCTTTCCTTCAACTTGTCGTTTGTGTTTTAAGTGGCTTGTGGAGACACAGTTGACATTGTCACCTCCGAGCACTTAGGCACATGAGCTTACACATCATTGTACTATAAAATTAGCACTCATAAGCAATCACATTTGCTAACATAATTGACTAAGCAAGCACTAACATGCCATGTGAGAAAACTTCCATTGTTTGTCTCTGTACAAAATATTTAAATCTTCCTCTATAAAACTCAAGCCAAGCGAGCGACTTGGTGTTTTTTTAATTTTGTTTTATCTCTTTTTTCGATTTTTTAAGGTGAGAACATGGAAGAGGAAGACCTTATAAGATCGTCTATTTAATGATGAAAGATGGACTACGATTATTGGATTCAAACGGTAACCTACTATTAATTAGAATTAATCAGCACCACCACTTTGCTTTTCTTTTTTTCTTGCAACCCACATTTTAAATCGAGGATTTCCTAGTACACCCTCAAAACATAATATCTTCAAAAATAATGTTTAATAGTCTTGACCACACCTTGTCTTTCGCTTAAATCAAAAACACTATACTGATCGAACAAGGGTAGATTTGAGGAAATGTGTAATTATACTCCTATATTGTGTATATATAGCTTTAATAATATAGAAATTATAGAATTAATGTATGTATAGTTAGTGAAATTTTTTTCTCGTTTTGAAATAATTAAATTGATTTCAAAGTTGTAATTTTTTAATTTTATAAATCTGCATAATATTAGAATAGTGAAAGAGGAACGTTTGTCCAGACAAGAGGAAAAGGCTGGAATACACGTGTCTATTGTATTGTGAAAATAGTAATTATGTGAATGTATGATTGTGTGCGCATGATTGTGTGTGTTTGTGAGAGACAGAGAGAGCCGAAAAAGAGTAAAATTTTAAAATAATAATAAAAAATAAAAGAAGGAAAATCAGGTTTTTCCGGCAAAGTTGACGGAAGTGGTAGTGGAAGATGTATTAGTTTGAACTATAAGGAAAAAAGAAGGTATTCGATTGATAAAATAATAAACTAATCTCGTGGGATCCATTTTTTCCATTGTCTTAATTTGAATGGAGCTGCACACAACTATTAATTGTTGTGTGAGACCTAAGAATGTTAATAAAAATCCGATAAATTGAATCAAACTGAAAATCAATTAAACTGACAAAAAATATCGATATTTTTTGTTTTGATTTAGTTTTGGTTTTGATTTTGAATTGTAAAAATTGATCAAATTTGATTTGATTTTGGTTTTAATTCAGAAAAAAATCGAACCGAACCGACTATAGGAGTAGCTAATTAAAATTTATTATTATATCTATATATATTTTCATTTTTATATAAGGTTTGAAAAAATTAATGGTAAATGTTAATAGTTTCCACTTTTAGTATAGTTCTTTACCTTTACATTCTAGTTTGATTGGTAGTTTTTTTTCTGCCAAGTGTAAGAATTCATTTCATGTTAAAAATAATATATTTTTAATTGAGTCCTTAAATTATTCATTATTTGATTCAGTTATTATCAATGTATCTTGGTAAATAATAGATTTCTCAAATGCCAATTGATTTGATAGTATTATGTTGAAAATGTGGTTTCCGAAATATGTGTTTGATAGCGTATGTTTTATATTTAAGAAATAACCAACAAATAAGTGAAAAACCAAAAAATCATCTTAATTGATTTGGTTTGGCAACGTTCAACGTAAAATTTCTCACTTTAATATGAAAGGCACATTTTTTTGGGTTTTGAAAGCAACTGTTCATTATAAAGTAAAGGGCAATGGTCCCTCAGCTTTTTTTAAGTTGTTTCTGAGTTCCCTCACTTTTACCTTTTCATCATTCTCCCCCTTGTTGATATTCCTCTATCAGACTCTCTGTTTATGGATTCTCGTATTAGTGCTATCGTTTTCGCTTTCATTGCACTCAATAAGTCAAATAGAGGGTTGTTAGATAATCTTGTCATTAGCCACACGCGTCCGTTATTTAGTAAAAGAGGTTTATACAAATGTTTCCTAGTTATTGAAAACCAAGGAAATGTAAAAAAAAAAAAAAAAAAAAAATTCCTTTACAACAAGACGTGTATATGATTGTATGTTTCTTTGTAACAGTATTTTAAACTTTTAATTAAACAATGAGATAATACATAAAGTACCCATTAAATTTGTCCGAGAAACCCATTTACACACCTAAACTTTACTGGCGATCTTTTACCCCACTATTCTAAACTTAAGTGAATTTAATACCCCTTAAAAAACTGAACCAAGTCTTGTGGTGGCTGTGTTTACACGCGTCATAAAGTCCCATATTTTCAGTTTTCCTATTTTATTCTATTTAGTTTTAAAAAACAAAAATATTATGTTAAAAAACAAAAAAAGAAAAACAAAATATCTGTTTTTACAAATTTATTTTCCCAGTTTTTACAAAACAATTTTAATAAATCTAAATAAAAATGTATTTTTTTTAAAACAAAAATATTTTGTTGAAAATAATTTTTTCAGTTTAAAAAAAAATATTTTGTTAAAAAATGAAATTTATTTTTTCTGTTTTCAGAAGAAAAAAAATCAGTTTATAAAAAAAGATCAATTTTAAAAAAAAAGAAAATCTTTAAAAACTAGGAAAAAAATAATATTTTTCAAAAACAAAAATACTTTGCTGGAATTCTTTTTTTCTTCAGTTTTTATAAAACAAAAATATTTTGTTAAAAAACCTATTTTTTTTAAGTTTTTACAATTTGTTTTGCAAAATCTTTTCAGTATCTACTCAGTTTAAAAACTAAAAAATTGTATCTACTCAGTTTAGACACTGAAAAAATTTTGCATAACAAATTGTAAAAACTTAATAAAATGGTTTTTTAACAAATTGTTTTTTGTAAAATATGAAAAAATGGTAAAAACTGAAAAAAAATAGTTTTAACAAAATATTTTCATTTTTTAAAAACTGAAAAAAATATTTCCAACAAAATATTTTCGTTTTTGAAAAATATTTTTTTCTTTAGTTTTTCAATTTTTTTAAAGATTTTCTTTTTGTAAAAACTGGAAAAATAAATTTTGTAAAAACAGAAAAAAATAAATATGTTTTAACATATTATTTTCTTGTTAAAAAAGAAATAACGAAAAAGAAAAGAGAAAAAAACAATATTAAGTTAATTAGTTATAATATCCTATTAGAAAATGACACCTGGATCACTAAATTAGTTTTAAGTTTTTCTTTTTGCCTTCACGCGCAGTTACAACGTGAACTACACGTTTTGCGCATAGAGGGTATTAAATTCACTTAAGTTTAGAATAGTGGGATAAAATATCGCCCGTAAAATTTAAGTGTATAAATAATTTTTTCGAATAAGTTTGATGGACACTTTATGTATTATCTCTTAAACAATTGACAAAACTTGGAAACTTCCTCATCGTTTCAATATCTTGCTTGTTTGGAGTAGGGGTGGGCATATATCGGGTAAAACCGATAACCCGAACCATTAATTCTTTATTGGGTTATCGGTATTGGGTTATTGGGTTAACGGTTCGGTAACGGGGTAAACAATTTTTTTTATTGGGTTATCGGTTCGGTCTCGGTTTATATTTTTGTTATCGGGTAAAAACCGATAACCCATTAAGAATATAGTAATTTACTAATCTACTCTTATATACTAGGGTTCCCTTTTATTTTACTAGTTTCCTATTTCCCTTCCCTCATTCCCTGTTCCCTCGCCTCTTCCAGTCTTCTCTTTAGTTAGTTCACTCCAAGAACCAGAACCAGTTTATCAAATCATCATTTTCTTGTGTTATTATACACGAAATCTTGTCTCAGTTATTATACAAGAAATCTTGTTATATAGGTGTTATTATACTGCTATGTCATTGAACAAATGAATCTAACATTTTACTCCTCCAATTATTTGGGTTTCATTGCATTTTGACTCTTAACGTTTTACTCCTCCATTGCAAGAACGTGGAATGGGTTTATCTTTTCATGAATTTTGACTCATGTTTTCAGTATAATATTTCAGTTTAATTGTAGTTTTATCTTATCGGGTAAACCGATAACCGAACCGATAAGAATCGATAACCGATAAGTCGATAACCGATAACTAATATCTTATCGGTTTGGTTATCGGGTTATGATATTTGTAAACCGATAACCGATATGCAAAACCGATAATTTTCAAAACCGAACCGAACCGACCGATGCCCACCCCTACGATGGCTACATTAACCGTCTAGTTTTCTGACCGATTTTGATCCGTACTTCTGAACTGATTTAAGTAGTTTTCTAGTAGCGTGTAATTTGTATTTTTTTCTATTAGAGAAATAGCGGTGCTTTTTTGACCTAGAGATAGCAATTCAAAGCACTTAAAGATGTGACATAGTTGTTAATTAAATGAGGTTTAGGTTCAAAAATCAGCAGAGACAAAAGAAATTCATATGTAATATTTTCTCATCGATCCATTTTTTAGTGGATAAAATTATCCAATCAAACTAGACCGGACACAACGATTATAAATAAAAGGGAAACTTACACAAATGTCCTAAATAAGTTTCAGCTTACAAATATCTAGCCATCAGTCATAGATTTACCAAAACTAGTCAAGCATATATAAAAATTATAAAATCGAATAAATAGGGTTTTTTTCTCACAAAGAATCACATGTAAAAATCACCTTCCATATTTTTCAAGACTTACAATATTTCAAAAATCTAAGCAAAAAAAGAAACTTTTTCAATGGGTATAGTTGAAACTCATTGAAAACATATAGATAGGTCAATATACAAAATTGATGAAGATTGGAAGTTATCTAGTTTTGTATCAAAATTTGTAGTTAAATCGAGTTCAAAAAATTCTTCTGCGATACATGTATCAAACATGTATCTCACATACAGGTATACATGGATAACATATGATACACAATTGATACAAATATGATACACAAATTATACATAATGATACACATATCATTTTTTTACGTTCAGCTTTCACTTCGAATTTTCAATTCAAACCACCTCAATACTTCACCAAATCTTTTCGAACTGAGATTCAAGCTCCTTAAGCTGCACTCAATTTATTTTAATAACACTCACTCAAAAGAAAGCATAAATTTAATATTTTTTGCTATAAATAACCAATTAACTAATATTAATAATATTTGGATAATATTAATAATATTTTATGAATTAACTAATTTTTATAATACGCTACTTTAAATAGACATAGAGGATTGTTTCCTAAATAAAAGGGAGGGTAAAGCGCCTCAAATGGACGGAGGACGAAAAAGACAGAAGGCTAGATTAGGGAAGTTCTTGGAGGGAAGGTTGTTGGGATTCCCTAAAAAAGATTTTGGATGGAAGTTAGCATGACATAGAGCTACTAAATTCTGTTTAAAAAGGCAAAGGAAATGAAATATAATAGCGACGGATACTATATTATACAGCGTTGTTTTGTCCTAATACTCAAAATATTATTCATAATTTTTAGCTTTCGTCTGGACATAATTTTTTTTTCCCAAAACTCTATTTGAAAACATTGTTGGTTCCCTGTCACCGGTGTACCAGTCCTTGTCCGCTGCCTCCCCAGATATTGAAAGCCATAACAAGTTTCGAAGTTTTGATTTTGAATTTGATTTTTTTAAAATTGTTATTTATTTTAAAGAATTTTCTTATCTTTTATATGTAACATTAAAAAAAGAAAAATAATTGATTTTGGATAAGTTTTATCTATAACATCCAAAAAAAATTTAAACGTCAAATGATGTTATAAAATTGCATTATATTTGTATCAAATATGTATTTAGTTGTAGTTGTATTTTTTGTATGAATATCGAATGAAAGTTATAAATAAGTTGTATATTATATGAATCATTATATGAAATCTGTTAAGTTATAAATATTCTCTTTTATATAAAGTTGTATTTATGTATCAAAATTATATGTACTATAGTTATATGAAATTGTAGGAAAGTTATATTCTGTTATAGTTGTATATTTATTGTATGAATGTCATACGAAAGTTGTACATGTATCAAAAGTGTACTAAAGTTATATTATAGTTTAGGAAAGTTATTTTTAAGTTTGTATGATGTTGTAGTTATATTATTTGTGTATTAATGTTGTATGAAAATAATAAATAAGTTTCAATAACCAATCTCACGAGTACGTGAATAAATTTTATGTTCCTAGAGAAAATGTCACGACCCGATTCTTGACCAAGTTGTAACCGGCACACTGTGCCTTAACTTGACCGAGCGAACCTTCTTACCAAGTTGTAGTAGGTGGGTCAGCATCAACCAAGACAAAACATCTTTCTGTAAGTCTGAAAAATTTAGTCGTAAAACATTATGCATAATCAAAACCTTAATATTCGGTATCTAACAAATCAAATAAAATATATCTGACTCTATAATATTTATGAAGTCTTTATAGAGTCTGGGAAGATTGTTGGGACATGATTTACCGGCTAATCCTCAAATAAAAATAAATGAAACATAAACTAAGAACTTAAATCAAGTAACAAACTCTATAGCTAGAATATCGGAGATCACCAAGAGTCTACTGGGATAGGAGAATGTCTTAACTCGTAACCTGCTCTTCTAGAACTTCTGTACCTATATTGGCATATGCCAATGTAGATTTCAAACAAAATTTGAATGTCAGTACATCATAACGGTACTCAGTAAGTAAAGTAATCCTCCCACTAAAACTGAAACGAGACTTAAAAGAAGTATGCATGTATAACAAAAAAAAAAAAAAATCTAAAAGCTTCTGATGAAGAGTTGATATCAGCAACTCATATATCTAGTATAAAATTCTTCTTGATGTCATTCATAAAAATTATCTTTCTCTTACGTGAAAAAAAATCAAATGGATAAATAAATATAATTTCTTGAAATAATCCTTGTAAATTTTTTAAAGCATTTTATTTTCTGTTCTTTTCTTTGCTTTACCGGGGAGTTCCATTGATTCTAACACTTTATGATTTTGATTCTGAAAATGTCACCATATTATCGGTATGGTAGACTATCCTAGCCCATTTTCCTAGACCCCATTCCCGCGGTGCCTCACAGTTCAAGGTTCTAGAAGCTCACATTCTTGTGCCTTACTGGGGCACTTCTATCATAATTCCCGAACCAATGGTACACTAATCTCCTACTTTGACACGAGTAGTTTCTAGGAAATAATTGTTACATTTTTATTTAAAGGATGTGAATGAAAAATTGAAAAGACACATTTTGGATTGCACCTCTCCATCTCACCTTCCTTTGCTATAAATTTAGAGCTTTTGGCTCAATTTTAAGACAAGGAAAACCTGAGATCTTCTCCTCTCTTTTCTACGATGTTGCATTATTTTCTAAATAGACATAAGTTTCATGTATGATTTTCTCCAATTGTTGAGTTTGCTGAAGTTCTGTGATTGAAGTATCGCTATCACAGAATAGTTATTCCGTTCTATCCTGGGAAGAATTAATCTATATACTTGGGCAACAATAATGGAATTAAATTCATTAAGGACATACTGTTCAATCAGTAGGCTCAAAAGTATTTTACGATTTGTTTATTGAATTAATGTATGTTTTCTTCTCAGACTTTGAATATAACAATACCAACAATCTTAATGAATTCACCGAATATCATATTAATATCCACTAAGGATTGATGAGATTCACAAATTATATCATTTAGACATTACATCTAACATTCGCTTGTGGCATGCATAAGCTAAACATCCCATATTTCAAACATTTCATGTGCATTTTCTTCTATTCATGAATCTTTAAAGCCATTTGGTACCATAGTATGATCAAATTTCATATATCATTATTTGGGTGCTTGTTTTAGTCGAAAAAGAGACTTAACGTGTCTGCACACCTTTTTTTTCCTTTTTCAGGAACCACAAAGCATCAGTTGTTTCATGTCAATTTCTTCCTCCAAATAAAAATTTTAAAAAGGTGTCTTCACATCCATTTGACGAATTTCAAGACCGTATACTGTAGCCAATGCTACTAACCTTCATATACACGCAATACTCGTAACCAAAGAATTTATATCAGAATAGTTAAGATATTCACATTGTCTAAGCCATTTGGCAACTAATCTTGCCTACTATTGTCAATAGTACCATCAACTTTCATTTTTCCTTTTTAAAATTCACTTATAACTCAAATGTTTATTTCCTGGAGTAAGATCAACTATTTTTCCAAGTATGACTACCTCTTTCTAATATTGTGCTTTCAAGCAAGGCATTGCTTCTTTAAATATTTGAGGCTCACTTTACAGCAAGGATGCCAGAAAATATGGTCCAAAGAAAGTACTTATCTTTTAGCGTTTACTACATCTTGGATTTACCTCATTAGGTGTACTTTCCTTTTCTTCTTTCCGAGCTCACTTAGATATTTCATTAGACAACTCACATTTCTTTTTATTTGGATAAAATATTTTTAAAGAATTCAACATTATCAAATTCGATTATCGTATTAATATGAATGTCGGAATTTTCTGATTTATGAACCAGAAAATGATATGCCTTACTATTTGTTGCATATCCTGTGAAACCGCAATCAATAATTTTCGGTCCGATCTTTACCTTTTTTGGGTTTAGGAACTTGCACTTTAGCTAAGTACCCCCACACTTTAAAATATTTAAGTTGGCTTCCTTCCATTTTATTTTTCATACAGAATGGATTGCGTCTTGCTATGGGAAACTCGACTAGTATACGATCATCTGAAAGAATAACTTTTCCCCCACAAGTTCTGGGATAAATCAGAACTTATCAATCTTCTTTAACGTTCTATTATTTCTTTCTGCAATTCTATTAGAGTGCGGTGACTAAGAGCCTGTTGTTTGATGAATAATACCATATTCCAAACATATGTCTTCAAAATGAGATTCACATTCACCGCCCATTTTGCTTTGTAGAGCCAACCACAAGAACTGTTGTTTGTGTCACGATAGAGCCAGAATTAATAAATGGTGAAGTTTTTAATCTTCAAATTGAGTAATTTGTGGCACAGTCAAATTTAATAGACGACGAAATTTTTAATCTTCAAACCGAATAATAAATTAGAGTAAAAAATCATTAAGATTTTCATCCCCAAAACGAGTATAAAGTCACATAGACTTTAATTTCTAACAAATGAGTAGAAAGTCATGAAGACTTTAATCTCAACAAACGAGTAAAAAATCATGCAGATTTTAACTCGAAGCAGGAGTAAAAAATTACTAAGATTCTAGTCTCCAAAATAAGAGTAGAAAATAACGAGGATTTTATCTCTTCAAATATTTTCCAACTAAACCAATATAATATTTAAACAGTTTGATTTCTTACTCTAATCAAACAAGTATATGTACATTTGTACGTATTATATTCACGATCTCAAGAATATTTTTAAGTATTCATGTCTTACAATCTTGAAAATAATATTTCACATAATTTCAAGCATGTTATCAAAATTATATACCAACTAACTTATGGCATGCTAACAAAATATAAATTATGAGATCATGATATCTATCCTAATGTAAATAGATACTTATTTATAAATCGCAAAGGACGGATAATTGAACTAATAGAGTAAAAGAAAGCAAATTTAATTTAAAATTCAAGAGTAGTGATTGTGTGATACCACTATGCGTTGTGAAATTGAACTTGAATTCAAGTGTATCCTTTTGAAGCCGATGAGAAGATCACACATTAAGAGAGTCATAAGTTTGGTTTTGGTGTCACTTATAACCGGAAATATTCTTAATTCTGGTATACATTGGATCCACTCGACATGATATTTTCTATGGGTGTATTCAACCCTTTAATTTTGCTTTGCACTACAATAAATATACCGTGATTATAGAGGGATATAGTGATGCAAATTGGATCACTGAAATATTTGAAGTTAAATCCACGAGTGGATATGTTTTTACAATTGGGGTGGAACAGTGTCTTGAAAATCATCCAAACAAACATGCATCGCCTGTTCTACAATGAAATCTGAATTCATAGCCTTAGATAAGGCGGTGAAGAATCTAATTGGCTCCAGAATTTCTTGGAAGATGTTCTATTTTGGACCAAATCTTTGGCACCCATATGTATACATTGTGATAGTCAAGTGGCAATAGGCAGGACAGGGAACATTATGTATAACAGAAAATCTTATCACATTCGATGGAGACACTATGCCGTTAGACAACTACTCTCTAGTAGTGTTATCACGGCTGATTGCGTAAAGCTAAAAATTAACGTGTCGGATCCACTTACAAAAGGCCTATCTAGAGAGGCAGTTGAAAGATCATGGAAGGGAATGGGGCTAAGGCATAGGATAAGTCAATATGATAGTACTTCTACCTAGCATAAATGAGATCCCAAGAGCTAGGTTCAAATGGATCAAACATAGTTATGAATAACGGTTCAAATTGTCAAATAATTCAACCCATTCTCTTGATGACACTAAGGCTTTTTGATGGGTCAATAAAGCTTAAAGATTGTTAATGATTTGTTAAGTCTGGCAGGATATAACCAGATAGTGTGTCTTTAGGATAACACATTTGGGAATCAAGCGTAATGGCCCATTCTCTATGCACTCATAAAATCAGGCGGTATTCATTGCTGAAACAAATATAATCGTGAGAACCAAAGACGGTTTAGGGTTAATTATGTGACTTATGATTGTCTAGATATACACCAAAGTTTGACGGTTCAAAGATATCAAATCTACCAATTGACTGAGTATATCCAACATAAGTTCACTATATAATGTTTAAAAGGAAACCTACTTATCCAGATGCGATTAGTCCTTACTTGCGAATCACATAGTATTTTCATGCATGTTTTTACAAATATGTCTATTCCACATTCATGTGGGGGGATTGTTACGTTTTTTCTTTAAAGGGTGTGAATGAGATATGGAAGAGGAACCTTTTGGATTGCACCTCTCCATTTCACCCTTCCTTTGTCTATAAATTTAGAGGCTTGGCCTCATTTTTTAGATAAGAAAAATTAAAATCTTCTCCTCTATTTTATACATTGTTGCATTATTTTCTAAATAAACATAAGTGTTATGTACGATTTACTCCGTTTGTTGAGTTCGCTAAAGTTCTATGATTTTAAGTGATGCTATCACAGCAACATGAATCTCTTTTCCACACTAGATGTACCTCCCATAATAAATTTTGTTCATTTATTATTGGTCGTGGGAGTCACGTAAATATTGTTTCGGAGGAGATGGTTATTAAACTTGGGTTGTTAGCCAAATTTCATCCATATACTTACAGTATCAAAGTTGAAGATGATGATGTTTTAAAGGTAACTCATCAACGCCTAGTATCGTTTTCTATTGGTAAGATCTATAAATATTAGATTTGGTGTGACGTAATGAAGATGGATTCTTGTCACTTATTACTTAAAAGACCATGGGTGTTTGATAGGTGTGCTAAATATGATGAATACCTTAATATGTGTTCTTTTATAAAGGATGAACGTAAGATTATTTTAGTAATATTGAATCAAGAAGAAATTGCTAAAAGTTTGAAGCTCAATGGTGATTCTTTTATGACCAAATTTCAAATAATTGGTCTAATCAATAGAGAAAAGCCTTTGAACGTTGGTCCAATCAAGGAGGAGGAGCATGAACTGGATCTGTAAGTTGAGGATTTACCTCCGAAGTTTGATGATTATCTATTGGAGCATCCCATATGTGAGATTAACTTTTCACCTAATAGAGATGATCAATATAATATTGATATGATTGTTGATCCTAGCTTTCCAAACGAGGCAATAAATTGCATTAATCCAGAAGTTCATGAATTTTTGCAAATACATGCGGAAGGGTTGCTTAAAAAGGAGTACATAATGGAGGGTTTGAGTATATATTGTTCAAGTTTTTTTTTCTTTCCCCAAAAGGGCGAATATTTTCAAGAATATGTCAGAACAAGAGATCTCAAAACAAATTTCATCAATAGACATGATCTAGTTAAATATATGAGCGTTGTTGCGGATGAATTCTCAAGAAGATATACTTTGATTTTCAAGATAGATTTAAAGGTACTTGAATTTGATTCTTCTAAGGGTTTTTGTGGTACTAAATTGATTTTTTTGGCGGACCCGGATCCGTGATTTGACTGTCTCAGAAAATCCGTAGAAAAATATGGAACTTGGGCATATGCCCGGAATTGAAATCCGAGGTCTAGAACCCCGGTAAAAGAATTTTTCTGTTAAATTGTTTTCTCAAAATGTTTAAGGAAAATGAAACTGAATTTTGATTAAAAAGTACTGGTATCGGGCTCGTATTTTGGTTCCGACGCCCGGTACAGGTCATATATATTGGTTAAGCGCTTCCCGTAAAGTTTGGTTGAAAACGGACGTCGTTTGACGTGTTTCGGCCTTAAATTGGAAAGTTTGGAAATTATGAAATCTTAAAGAGTTCTTGAGCTTTAAGGCTCAATTCATGGATTTTGATGTTATTTTAGCGGTTTGATCGCGCGAGCAAGTTCGTATGATGTTTTTAGGTTAGTGTGCATATTTGGTTTGGAGCCCCGAGGGCTCGGGAGTGTTTCGGAGGTGGTTCGGGGTGTTTTTGAACTTAAGAAAAACTGCAGAAATCTGCAGCAGGCATTTCCTCATCGCGTTCGCGATGCCTTGGTCGCGTTCGCGAAGAACATTTCGTTCCTTCTTCGCGTTCGCGTCCTGTTGATCGCGTTCGCGATGCCCAGCATTTTCCTTCATCGCGATCGCGTGCCTTAGGCCGCGTTCGCGTAGGCCAAATCCGATGCCCAGCATTTTCCTTCATCGCGATCGCGTGCCTTAGGCCGCGTTCGCGTAGGCCAAATCTGATGCCCAACATTTTTCTTCTTCGCGTTCGCGACTCACCCTACGCGAACGCGATGGCCTGATATTTTCCTTCATCGCGAACGCGGCCGGGGTGTCGCGAACGCGATGAAGAAATTATTGCCCAGTGAATTTAATCCCCAAACAGAACACTTACGGGATTGTTTCCATTTTTCACAAAACACTCTCTTCTCCACAGCTTTTTGGACGGTTTTTGAGCGATTCTTCATTAAACTTCTTGGGTAAGTGATTCTTAACTCGTTTTCTTCATTTTCCATCAATATTATTTGAATTCCTAAGCCTAAATAGGTGTAAATGGGTAGAAAAATTAAGAACTTAGTATAGTGAGGGTTTTCAATGAATTTACGATCTAGACTTCGTTTTGGAGTCGAATTTAAGAACAAATTGTATATTTGAACTCATGGAGGATTGGGTGAACTTATTTTGGTTCGAAACTTGAGTTTCGATTATGTGGGCTCGGGGTCGATTTTACTATTCCGGGCAGAATGTTGTAAAAATCATATTTAGCAATATGAACTAGTTTGTTAAGTAGAATTGATGATATGAAATCAATTGTGTATAGATACGGTTGGATTGGAGTCAAATTCGAAAGGAAAAGGCATTGCTACGGATTGAATCGTTCGTGAACTTTCGAGGTAAGTGTTTGTTCTATCCTAGTTTGTAGGAATATGAATTTGGTTATGAATAAATTGTTGAATAAGAATTATTGGTGTTATACCGGTAATGAAAGTAAATTGTTGAAACTATTATAAATTATTGGTTTAAAAACCGGTAACTATAAATATTGTTGATATAGAGATTATTGGCTAAATGCCGGTAATATATATATATATATTTATGAAATGGGATCGTGTGGTACGCCGACCACTTATATATAATAAGAAATGGGATCGTGTGGTACGCCGACCACGAAGTGATTTAAATCTTGGCATTGGCCATAGTTGCCGGTAGCCTATTGATATACTGGGAGCGGGTGGTACGCCTACCACAAGATATAATTTTGATAGATTTGGGAGCGGGTGGTACGCCTACCACGAGATATAATTTTTGATATACTGGGAGCGGGTGGTACGCCTACCACAAGATATAATTTTGATAGATTTGGGAGCGGGTGGTACGCCTACCACGAGATATAATTTTTGATATACTGGGAGCGGGTGGTACGCCTACCACAAGATATAATTTTGATATATTTGGGAGCGGGTGGTACGCCTACCACGAGATATAATTTCTGATACATTGGGAGCGGGTGGTACGCCTACCACAAGAGATAATTACTGTGATAGTTGGGAGCGGGTGGTACGCCTACCACGAGACATGAAATGAAAGAGGAAATTGAAACATGAAAGTAAGAATATTTTGGATATCTTCAGTTGTTGAATAATATTTCAGAGCAGAGTATTTCTTTATAAATGTATTGTATATATATATATATATCTATATTGCAACTGTACAGGTTTAGGTGGGTGACTGGCCTTAGCCTTGTCACTAGTTCGCTGGGATAGGCCAGGCACTTACCAGCATATGGGGTCGGTTGTGCTGATACTACACTCTGCGCTCTTTTGCGCAGATACAGATTACGGACAGCAGCAGCGGCAGTAGCGACTTGTGGATTTTCCGACTACTGAGACTACGAGGTAGCCTTGCAGGCGTCCGCAGACCCGTTGTCTCTTCTATCTATGCTTTTCATTTTGTTATCTCATGTAATCGAGATAAACAGCTTGTATTTTCTTTCAGACAATTTTGTGTATTATTCTTAGAAGTTCGTGAGTATTGTGACACCAGTCTTGGGTAGTGTATCAGATTTGGAGTTTTCTTTATCATATTTGATTAAGTCTTCCGCTAATTTTGATTGCTCCGCTGTAATTTTTATGTTGTTAATAAGAAATTGGTTATTAATGGAGATGCAATTAATATTTGGCTTGCCTAGCTTCTATTTAGTAGGCGCCATCATGACCCCGATGGTGGGAAATCCGGGTCGTGACAAGTTGGTATCAGAGCACTAGGTTGCACAGGTCTCACAACTCACGAACAACCTTAGTAGAATCTGAAGGATCGGTACGGAGACGTCTGTATTTATCCTCCAGAGGCTACGGAGTTAGGAAAATATTCCCTTTATTCTTTCCAGTCGTGCGACTTGATCTTTTGAATGTTAATTGAACTTCTACTCGGTTCTTCCGCAGATGGTAAGGACACGTGCATCCTCATCTACTGACCAGCAGCCCGAGGTCCCAGCAGCGGCAGCTCTTGCTAGGGGTAGAGGCCGAGGTCGAGGTCGTCCTAGAGGACAAGGTAGGGGCAGAGCTCAGCCCGAGCAGCAGCACGAGTGGCAGAACCTCATGTTCATATCGAGGAGGAAGTTCCAACCCCAGCAGCTCTAGTAGGCCCACCTCAGGTCCCAGGAGGAGCTTTATTTTCACCGGATCTTCAGGATGCTTTGGTCCGGATAGCAGGTTTTATGGATCATGTCACCAGAGCAGGTTTATTACCGGTAGCACCAGCCACTTCTCAGGCCGGAGGAGGTAATCAGACTCCTGCTACGCGCACTCCGGAGCCAGTGATTCCCCAGACTCAGGTTCCTGTAATTCAGCCAGTTGAGGCAGCTCGGCCTATTATTGCGACTCCGTCTAATGATGGTGCAGCCATGTCTGCTGATGCGTTGTGGAGATTGGACAGGTTTACCAAGTTGTTCACTACCACATTCAGTGGTACTCCTTCAGAGGACCCACAGGACTTCCTATACTGCTGCCACGAAGTTCTCCGTACTATGGGTATTGTGGAGACAAATGGTGTGGATTTTGCTACTTTTCGGTTATCTGGTTCCGCCAAGACTTGGTGGAGAGATTATTGTCTAACCAGGCCAGCGGGATCGTCATCTTTGACTTGGGAACAGTTTGCATAATTATTCTTGGAGAAGTTCCTTCCA